>JANHFK010003547.1:51995-62281 GCA_036250565.1 Sibynophis collaris | reverse complement strand
CTCCAGAGGATGGTAGAGGACAGGAAGGCCTGGAGGAACGTTGTCCATGGGGTCGCAATGGGTCGGACACGACTTCGCAACTAACAACAACAACAGTCAGTTGTCAGGTTTAGTTCAAGAATACAACTATTAGTTTGTACATGCATTTCTAAAATAATTTAACCTCAAAATATTGAAACTCAATTACAATGGAATAAATACAAAAAAATATATTTGAAAAACTCAACGTTAAATATATTTTTGCTTTTAAAAGGAAAGTACATTGAACATATATTTGTTATCATTTATCTTACACTATAATTCCATTATTTCTTTATAATTATGTAACAAAAATAGTCCTTGAATTACAACAGTCATTTAATTATTTTCTGCAGTTACAACAGCATCACCGTAACATTTTACATTGTCCAATGCTTTATGAGCCATTAGGCACCCCTTGCCTTATAACTCATAAAGCATTGGACAATATAAAATTTTATGGTCGCATGATCACATATTGGGCACTTTTGCATTTATGACCAGCCGCAATATCTTGTGGTCATATATCCATAGTTTGCACTTTTGTCAGTTCCTAGCAAAAAGAAGCTCACTCAGGTTAAGTGAATGGATTCATTTAACAACCGTGCAATTCAGTTAACAATTTAAATGAAAATAGTCAAAAAATTCATTCCTGTGGGTGCCTCAACTTATCACTGCAATGATTTATAACTAAAATTCAGCTCCCAATTATTTTTGTTTTATAGTAACTAAATTTTTAATATCTGTCAAGAATTAAAACTTGATATTAATTATTTAAAAGTATATTCAAGTGTTCTTTAGCATCAATATTCAGTGTTGATTACTATTTCTTTAAATTGCTATTTCTCATATAATTTTTGCTATTAATTTATGTGCCAAGAATAGGTTTCATTATGTTTTTATGGTAGCATCTTTTGACTTTTATTAATTTGTATCTCATTTTTAGTTACAAAAGTAACTTAATTGGCCCAGCAATGCTTTAGGTTGTAAACTATGTAACTAAGAAAGACTTAAAATAATAAGAGAGTTTTGCACATAATTTCTTCTTCTTTTATTTTTCTGGTATTTTATTATCCAATGTCCAGAGTTCTTTGGAGTTAGGCATTTGTAAACTTTGTAACTAAATTGAAAACTCCATCTTAAGTGAAAGAGTTATTGGCCCTGTGATCTTGAAGAGCTGCCTCCTGGACAGAAAGAAATTACTTTAGCTTTTGAGGATTCAATAGGTAAAACTGAGTTATATTTTCAGAATGCTATCTATCTAGAATGTCTCTTAAAAAAGAAGGCAAAATACAACACTTGCAGATAAATGTCTATCAGCTCTTCTAAGAATGACTAGCTCCTACAAGTTCTTGTTGTTTTCGCTCCAGGACTTCTTCCTCACAACAATTTAACTTATTACATGTGGACTGTGCCTGTACGTTCCTTGGTTATAAATTTCTTGGTCTGCTGCCCAATTCATGTCTTAACAATACTGGAAAGCTTCTAACACTCTTTTCTAAAAGATAGCAACGAGAACTGAAATTCTCATTCCTCCAGCATTTACTTGAAGCAACAGAAAGCAGAATTCCAGTATTTTCAGTGGTACCCTGTTTTAAAAACGACTAATTCTAGATATGTGACTTTAGCCACCACTTGGCCTTACATTATTATAAACCATTGTCTAAATGGCTAGATACCCAAAAACACACATGAACATATTAAATAATTCTTCCCTATTTTTCATGTTATTCATTTTGTCCCACACAAAAAGAGCAAATTGTTTCACCTACCTGCACAGCCAAAAGCAAGATGATACCTGGATGAGGGACTGAATTTTACACAACACACATTTGCCTTGGCCTCAATGCTTGCTACTGAATTGTCCAGGTTAGTTGACCAGAGCTTCACTAAGGAAAGAAAAAAGATACACAAGAAAAATGGGTAATTAAACTGCAATTGCTTTTCTGGGATTTTTACATGAAATATTTTTTCCTTTTATTATTTCATTGCTAAATAGAAATATAGCAATAGGAAGCAATGTTTACATGTGGCTCTCGTGCAATCTTCACAATGGATTAGTGGGAATTTCAAATGCTCTGCAAGACCTCTTACCAAAAAAAATGTGACAGCCACATCCCCTGCAATCCAGACAGGGCAGGAAGAGCACTCAAGCAAGAGATTCTAAACTATCTTGGGACATAATGCAATAAACTAACATATGACTTTAATATAAAACCAAAGCACAAAAGCCTTATTTTTAATTTCTGCTGAATTTTGTTTAATAGTTTTGAGTTTTATTCTTCTAGAACACACTATTACACATTAGCAACATTTTTGAATTAAGTCGTTTTCTTTCAAACTTCAAACTTTTTTAGTTTAATGTTTACTTGAAACTTATAGTCACTTTTCCTATTAACTGATCTAAACTGATAAAAAAAGAAAACAGACAATCTGATAAATTTTTCCCAAACCCTTTTCAATCACTATTCCAAAAGCAATCAGATAATTTTTTTTACAATATGGCAGACATCAAGTTCTTTTCCTGCACAAATCAATAGTCAGAACCCTTTTATATAAAAACGGTCTACTGATCTTTTAATTATTATTCATAAAATGGTTGTTCGATTATAGTGCCAACTATTTTGCCCACTGCTTTTACTTCAAATTTCGAAAACATGACATGATGCTATGGTTACTGTATAAGTACAGAATTGAACATTCAGAAAATAAGTGCTCTAGTGCCATAACTAGTCATAAAATAGAAATAATGGAACTGGGGTATCAAAGCAAGTTAAAGAGATACTTTGTTGTGACTGCAATACAATTTCACACACAAAGCTTAAAACACATATTTGGGGGGGGAATTGCATTGAACCTATTTCCTCTGATATTTAAACTTTGGTATATTTAATTTTGTTTTAGAACTAACTTTCATTAGGCTATGATTAAGGCATGAAACAAAAAGAGGAAGTCATTGGGACTAAAGAAGACAAGAACGTGAACTCATATTTCCATGTGGCTTGAAAGTATGTAACTTAATTTATTATGTGAAGGATCCCACACACGTATTTTATTATCAAAAGGCTTCACATATGATATTTGTGCTTAGAGAGCCAATGTTGTGTAGTTGTCAGAGACTCTGGTTCCAATCCTTCTATAGATATAGAAACCAGTTGGATGACTGGGGGTCAGAGACTTCTTCTCAGCCTAAATCAGCATCAGGGTGTGCAATAAGCTAAATAATAAACAAAAAACCCTATAGAATTGAAAGCCAATATGAAGTAGTAGCTAAGGTGCTGAAATAGAAGTGGTAAAATCCAAGTTTTCCCTTATGTCCAGAAACCAGATGAGTGACCTTGTCGCTGTCTTTCAGAGTCAGGCTCTGCAACAAGCCAGCTGGTAAATAAAACTCCTCCTCACTAAATGATAATAGCTTCCTTTTAAGAACTAGATACATACAGTAAAAAAAGAGTAGACACTGCAGCTATTAATTCAGCTGTGGCATAGTGATTGTGGGAAGCCATACCTTTTGCATCATCTGAACCTGAAGCCAAGAGTTTAGGATCCATCAAATTAAAGTCCACACTCCAGCATCTTTTCTCATGTTCCTGTTTTATCATGGGGAACAGAAACAGAATGATAGAAAATTACTTCTTCAATATAATCAAGGTAATGATGGAATACATAAAACTTTGGTTAAATTTTTATTGATAAAACTTTACTATTTTTCTTCTACCCAATATAACTGATTGTACTGTTTGATAGCAGCCTCAGTAAGGACACAAAGAGAGCTATTTCAATATTTAGTTAATTTTTAAAAAAATTACATTTTGAAGACCTTACATTACTCTTACAATGGTATAGTTTCAACTTCCTTATGGAATTTTTGAAGAGGCAACTACTAAATTTCATCTCTAAAAACAAATTAGTAGTAGGATGTACAAGCAGAATGTTTCTCTGTAGACTCAGTTCTCAGAAGAACTTTAATTAATTAGCACACACATTTCCGTATCTCTCTCCTTAAACGTGATTCCACATATGGTGGAGTTTCTAATTTAGGAGTGGACATTTTAAAGCCAGTTTTTTTAAAAAAAAAATCAGTTTAATAACTTCTATTACCCAGTTTTCAATTAGAAGCAAATTAAAACTTTTTGAGAAAACAGGAATCTGAATGTTGTCTGCAAGATAGAATTCTAAGAAGCAAGCCTATTGACCAGGTCTTTTACTCCTATATTTTTATTTGGATAATCTACTACCAATTGACTTAGTGAATCAAATATTTCAAACTCTGGGTAGGGCAACTAGGATATAAATTATTGCAATAATTTGAATAATAAATTTAAAAATTCTACAGAAACATTAATACATACATTTCCTTATAATCCTAAGCAATATCCAGCTCTATACTGTTGACCTTCCTTTTTCATCAACTAATTCCTGATTCTAAATGCTTTGTCCACTGCAATGTTTTTATTTTCAGTACTTTAGTAGCAACCATTCTGTCAATATCAGAACCATTGAAAACCCTGTTTTCTCTAAGCCATTAAAAAAAAAAAGATACAAAAGTGATTCTGGGTGCGAAGGATTAGCTGCTAGATTTATTGTCAAGGAACAGAAATAACAATACAAGAGTCATTTATTGAAAGCATGTGGAGATTTATAAGCTTTATTTGTGAATGCTAAAATGTCATGACTCATTAATTTCTTTTTAACAAGAATTTAATAAGAATTTTTCAACAAGAATGTTAACAAGTTTTCATTTTATCTATGATGAAACAGTTAAAAAGGACATCAATTGAAAGAAACAGACCACTGGACAGATTTATCATATGTAAATATCAATGGTCCTGGCATCTGCAATGCCAAACCATAAAGCAAATGATTAATGACACTCATCTTCAATGAGCTGTGGTGGCGCAGTGGTTAGAATGCCAGCAGTTTGGCAGTTCAATTCTCACCAGCTCAAGGTTGACTTAGCCTCCCATCCTTTCGAGAGGGGGAAAATGAGGACCCAGATTGTTGGGGGCAATGTGCTGAATCTATAAATTGCCTAGAGAGGGCTAAAAAGCACTGTAAAGGGTATATAAGTCTAAGTGCTATTGCTATAACAGAAGAGCCAAGTCTTTTGGCTTAAGAAATAAACTGGGAGGCAGCAACTATGACTCTTCAGATTGTAGAGCCATATTATTAGAGTGAACACCATACATGTTGCACTAAGTCACAGTACTCTTTGCAACACACTTCTACAAATACATATATAATACTATTTTGTTCATTTCCTATACACACAAGAACACATTTACCCATTTTTTCTTTTACATCCAACGTCCCTCTCTGTTTTGCACGCATTTTCACGCACACATGTACATGCAGACCACTTATTCTCTCACACTCATTTATTTCTCATAGAGGCCAAATTGCGTCATCTGCAATCATTTTCTCTTAAATCTATTTCTTGGTAATATTTTTGATCAAATTCCTCATAATAAAACCAGCATTTCTTCACCTGATAGACCTTTGAACGTTGTCCTGTGAATCCATCCCATAAGATCACTGTTCCTTCATAGTCACTGCTGGCCAAAAGGTTTTTGTGGTAACTACTCCAGCTGATACAGCTGAAAAAGAGGTGTAATACAAATGCTAAAACATTTTATTCTACAACTATGGGTATTGTAAATTAGATAATATAATAATTCCGACTATTTTATGCATCACCTGTAGATTTGTTTTCATACTCCTGATTATTATTATATTATTATGCATCTCCTGCAGATTTGTTAGTTTCATACCCCTGGTTATTATTTAGGTCAAAATTCTAAATTCAAATGGAATAAAGCTAAATAAAGCTAAATTTATTGGTGTCACTAGACTTTATTACAAAAGAAACATATATTTAAGAAATTTAAGTTGAAAGTATTCTTTCTTTGTTAGCGGTTATAAGAGAGAGCCTTATTCAACAGACTGGAAGAGGTCATCTGCATTCCAATACCAAAAAAGGGAGACTTAATAGAGCGTGCAAACTATTATACAATATTCTTAATTTCACATATTAGGAAAATAATGCTTAGGATCATATAATGTGGATTACAACCCTACATGGAAAAGAAGATGCCAGATGTTCAAATTGGCTTAGGAAAAGACTAAGGAATATTATGCTGATGCATGCTGAGTACCTGAAAATGAACAAAATGCCAAAAAGAAATCAGTTTGTATTCCAATGATTATAAAAAGGCCTGACTGTGTCCATTACATCAAGATGTGTAATGTGTTCAGAAAATAGGAATCCTAACGTTACACTGTCTTCATAAGAAACTTATATATAGATCAGGAAAGCACAACAGGGACAAACATGGTAAAACAGACTTGTTCCAAGTTGGCAAAGGAATGTGAGATATTTGCGTAGACTCATTTTATTTATTCAACATAAATGCTGAATATACATATTAAGGGAGGCTTGATTGGAAGAAGAACATTGCTTTAAAACTGGGGGGGGGGGGGACACATCAGTAACCTATGCTATACTGATGATATTACCTTGATAGCCAAAACTGCAAAGGATCTGCAAACTCTAATAATAAAAGACAAAAAGCACAGTGAAAAAAGGAACTAAAATTAAATGTAAAGAAGACCAAATCAATGACAATAGGTAGAACAACCAGTCTTAGCATTTACAAATGAAGATACTGAAGTGGGTATAGCTTCTGCCTTTTCACATCAAGCATCAACAGTAAAAGAACAAGCCATCAAAAATGTATTTCAAGTTAGCACTTGGCAGAAGAGCTACAAAGGCCGAGGAAAAGATATTCAAAAGGTATTCCATGGACACAAAAAATGGACTCTGAAGCAGTCAGATAGTAAGATCATTAATGCTTTTGAACTTGGGTGTTAGAGAAGACTCTTGACAATACCATGGCAGTACCATGGATCAACAAGCAAATTAACTCAGAATTCTTACTCAAGGAATAAATGACCAGACTGAAACCATCCTCCTTTGATACATTAAGCGAAAACCCAGCCTTCTGGAAAAGTTCTAATGATGGGATAGGCAGAAGGAAAGAGAAGAAGAGAATGACCAGCAAAAAGGTGGATGGACTCAGTTTCAATGACATTGGAAGACCACGTTAGTGATAGATTATCATGGAGAAAATCAAACTATATGGTTAGAAAGAGCCGAAAATGACTTAACGACACATGATCAATTGTTTCTTAAGTGTAAATATATTTGAAATGTATGCCATATTTGTCATTATATTTTAATCAACCATTGAATTTGATATAAATTCCTGTTTTAGATGTCAACAGAACAAATTTAATGGCCTAATGACATTTTTTTATTCTGACCTAAATCATAAGGCTTTGAATAGTCATTAGGGCTTACAGAATGTAGAGCATGGCATCTTAAGTCTTAACTAGTTTAAAGCAGAGAAACCCATCCCAGTATGGTGCAAAACCTACTCATTAGTACCTTCCAAATCTATTTTCCCATTCTATACTATTTCAACATGTCCTACTCTATAAGACATGTACCAAGAATAATTTATTCTCAGCTGAACCTATCTGTTATTTTATCTACATTGCTATTTCACTCACTCCATATCACTGCAGGAGGGATTTTAGAATCCCAGTGACTAAATGCTCCTATAATAAAATGTGCCATTACTTCCTTGGAGGTACAGTATGTAATACATATATATTTATCACTATGTTCCCTTTCAAGATAAGCAACTATATGTAGAGCATAGCAAAAAAAGAAACAGGCAATAAGCCAACAAAATTAAAGACATGAGATTAAAAAAAGCAGATACAGCTAAAAGCAGTTTACATCAATTCAATTCTCTGTTTCTTTTTATTCTTGAAATCAGCACTTGCTTCCACCATATTCATATAGTTTTCAATGACCTGCTGAAGGGCAAAAACCTGATCTATATACTTCCTGCCTAGCATAAAACTCTAAGCTATTTTGGATCCCCTCTATCTACAGACAGTTCTCAACTTATGACTAGTCATTTGACAATCATTTGAAGTTAGAACAGGCTCAGAAAGGGTGCTTTACAGCAGGGGTACAGTTGGAACTGGACTGCGGAAGTGGCGGATAGCATTGCATGTGCATGTCCCCACTTACATGAGCAAGTGCGTACGTACTGCATTTGTGCCCAACACTCAAATGAAAAAAATCCCCTCCCCCACCAGTCCGCAAAGCCGGAAAGGTTGAGGGATTCTGCTTTACAGCACAAAAATCACTTCTGGCTGTTGTAAAACATTTCACCACCATGCCACCTGCAGACACATAACTGCATTTTGGATGCTTGGAGACCTGTTTTGACTGGTGGCCAAGCACCCCACAATCAGGTGATTTCCATTTGCAATCTTCGTAGCCAGTTTCTCAAAAAAAAAAAAAAATCAATGAGGAAGGGAAGTTTGCAAGTTACTGCCACCTGCTGGGTGGGCTCTCTCCTAACTTTTGGGGCTGACTGAAAGAGCTGCTGGGCTGCAGAAACAGGGCTCACAGAGGCATTCTCTTCTGTGCATTGAAGAAACACAGAGAAGCTAATGAATGCCATTATTCTGAAGGCTAGAAAGATTTGTATCCTTCAGAAAGCTGCTAGCTTTTTAGCCTTCCTCAGCTAGCAAATGCAATTATTCCCAGATTGTTTGGAAAGCCTTGATAATTTGGAGAAACAGCTTTCCAAGTATTGCAATAGTAGGGCCCGCTTGCAGGATGGCATGAGGCGGTCATAGTAGGAAGGTAATGCCTTACCTCAGCTGGGCTCAGCTGCAGTTATATAAAAAGGCATAAGTAAGTGGACACAGGCATTGTAGATGGGGAGAATACCCTCTCCCCAGTGCTTTGCTTAATGACCCGTGCAATCGTTTAATGACCGCAACTGCTTAATGACTGAGATTCCAATCCATTGTGATTGTAAATCTAAGAATACCTGTAAAGGAAGGAATCAGATCGGATAGAAATGCTGAAATAAGAAAGAAAATATTTTTTCTTTTTAAAGTCAAATTTAAATTTTAGAAATGTTTAAATATTTTTAATGCTTTCATCAGCTACTTCAGTAAATTTCTTATGGTAGGAAAATAAAACTGTATTATGCAAAGTGATATATGATGCTCCTTTAACGTAATAATTTTCTTCTAAGAATGGTTTACTAACATTCTTTTGCACTTCTTCTGTGAACACTTAGAATGTTTGCAAACATATCACAACACTTCAGCAATTTTTGGATAGCTTATAAATGCAAGGACTTTCACTCAACAAGCACATAAATTAAGGTAAATTTTTCCACTGCATTTTTTTTGGGGGGGGGTGTCTATTTTTCTATAAAGCCCATCACTGCTTCGGATGATAGCATTATCGGTAGTAGACACTGAGAGACCAAGAGACTCTTTTTGTTTCTCTTTCCCCATAAGTACTATGTGAAGTTATGTTCATGCTATTCACAAAGGAAATGTTTTTCTCTATGCTACAATAATTCTACCTCAACTAAATGAACTCTAGACACTATACAAGAAAATAAGGATTGTATATAAAATAAATATAATATATAATATAAATATAAAATAGTTTTATAAATAAAAATATACTAATGTAAGAAACAGGTACACAAGACTCTTCCCCAGGGTCTATTGGAAAAGCTAGATGTTTATGCTGTTCTGAAGGCCAGCATGGTTGGTGCCATACATACTTCCAGGAGGGAGGGACAATCACAAAGGGTTGTGGGGTATCCCCCAAGATGATACTATTTAATAGATGGAATCCACAGCATATTGATCCTGCAAGATCTTAACAGATAGACAAAAGCCAGAGAGAGGCCATAGACATCAGAACCCCAAACTTTGAAAGGTTCTATAAGTGATTAACCAGCACCTTTAATTAGACCTGGAAGCCAAATGGAAACCAGTGCAGCCAGTGAAGTAGAGCTGTCACATTGGCAAACCAAAGTATGCCTAGAACTACTCATGCTGCTGCATTGTAATTGGCCTTCAGCAACACCCTCGTGTAAGGGCATTGCAGAAATCCAAACAAGAGATATACCAAGACGTTACTGACTATGAGAAAAGCCTCCCAATTCATGAAAGGACATAACTGGCATACAAGATGCATCTAAGGAGGGGTTCTTCTTGTCACAGCTGCCACTTGTTCTTCAAAACAATTTGATCTCAATTCAAGGTCATGTATTCAGAATAACAGAGTTGGAAGAAACCTTGGAGGTCTTCTAGTCCAACCCCCTGCCTAGGCAGGAAACCCTACACCACTTCAGACAAATGGTTATCCAATA
>JANHFK010003546.1:61176-72908 GCA_036250565.1 Sibynophis collaris | reverse complement strand
AAATTTTAACTGGAAACCGCCCTGAGTCCTGCAAAGGAGAAGGGCGGTATAGAAATGTGATTAAATAAATAAATAAAAATAAATAAATAAAAAGAGCACCTTTCTGAGATCCCGGAGCGTTAGGATGTGCTGGAATTTCTGATTTTGGTTTTGGTTGGTCTATGATGAAAAGCCAGGCATTGTGGTATATAAACCCTAGTTTGTAGGGATATGTGAAAAACTCAGTCATCCGTTCGGTTATGTCAAAGACTCAATGAGTTGTGGTGGCGCAGTGGTTAGAGTGCAGTACTGCAGGCTGCTACTGCTGACTGCCGGCTGCCTGCAATTTACCTATTCAAATCTCACCAGGCTCAAGGTTGACTCAACCTTCCATCCTTCCAAGGGATGGAAGGGTAAAATGAGGAGCCAGATTGTTGGGGGCAATAGGCTGACTCTGTAAACTGCTTAGAGAGGGCTATAAAAAGCACTGTGAAGCGGTATATAAGTCTTAAGTACTATTGCTATCCAGGACAAAAGTATCTAAAAAGGTGAAATCATGGCAACTCAGCCAAAGTTTGTTAATCTGAAACGTTTCGTTACTCATCCAAGTTTGTGAGCTTGGTGTGTTTATGGCTTAGCATAGTAGATAGTGGTGGCTTAGCCAGTGAACTGTGATTTTTTTCTTTAAAAAAAAAAAGATTTGGTGGGAAACTAAACTAAAATGTAGATTGTGCCTCTGAATTAGACGTATCTCCACATGTTTGTACCCAAAAAAAAGTTGCATCTGAACGTATAACATTTCACTGGAAACCGATCTTAGCAGAATTTTCTTCTTAGCAGTTATGTCTTTCTTTCCCCAATAAGCAATAACTCATCCTCCCCAGGACTCTAATTAACTGCTGGGAGATCTTCTGATGTAGTAGAGGAAATTAGCCGGTGGAGGTAAACATCTGTCTTACTTGTTAAGCAGTTTTGTCACACGTACATCTCCATTCTTGAAGCTTTGTCTTTGGCCTTCTTGGGTTCGTGGAAAATCTCTCCCATCTGCCTTGACTCAAAAGGTAGGGCCTCCTTCCTTGAAGATCACAGTATTAGACCGTACAAGATCAACATTAGAGTTCTTCAAATTTTTGGGTTCTACAATCTCAAAAGGACTTGAAATGGATCATCAGAACCGTCATTAAAAACGCACCACAAAGAACGTTCTTCCTGCATCAAATCAAGAAAATGCAGACTGCCCAAGGAGTTGCTGATACAGTTCTACAAGAGGAATGATTGAGTCTGTCATTCCATAACTGTCCAGCTTGGTACAGCAACCAAACAGGACAGGTACAGACTTCAATGAATAGTTAGGACTTTAGAAAAAATAATGGCAACCAGCCTGTCTCCCATTGAGGACCTGTATACTGCATCAGTCAGAAAGAGGATCTTAAAATACAGTTGAAAGTTATAAAATATGCTTTGAATCTGCAAATAAGTTTGAAATGTTTTTTTTTAATTTTTTTAAATCTTTTTTAAGTGAAGAGATGTTTTCATGAAACTTTGATAAATGTTATGATTAATCTGCCATTTTTAAATGGAAATTGTACCCTCCAATTTGGCAGGGATGTTAAAAAAAAATTCTACTTATTTCCCCTACCCTATTTTCCCTTATATAGTTTGTAAAAACCAATAAAATACTTTTTAAAAAAAAGAATGTCATTTAGGTAAATTAAGACCCCTTTATACAGGTGCTCATGCAGCACATTAATTAGCTGCATGAAGACTGGGGGCACTTTGGAGCACAAATGTCATGACTTTAAATTGGAAACTGCGCAGCTGCCAGTTGAATGCAGTTTTCCATTCACCCCTCTCCCTAATCCGTATCCGATAATAGGCTTCTTTTAGATTTAGTTCGGTGAACACCTTGCCCTTTGTCAGATGACTTAGCATGTCTTTCATTAGGGGTAGTGGGTAGATGTTCTCCATACACACAGCATTAATTCCACGAAAATCAATGCAGAGTCTCATCTTTTTTCTCCTTGAAACCCCTAGCTAAATTGGTATCAATGTATTTTCTCAATTTGGCCATTTCTTTGGGATCATGGAGTACATCTTCGGCTTTAGTAACTTGGCTCCTGGCACAAACTCAATCATGCAGTCCATGGGGTGGTGAGGGAGGAGGAAGTTGTAGTCCTGCTTGCTAAAGATGCCCACCAAATCTCAGTCCTCCTTGGGAGGAGGGGAGCTTGTGGGCAGCCGGGGAGCTTGTTGTGGCAGCTGCCATGTTTTCCGGTTAGCTGGGGCTGCCAGAGTTCGCTGCCTTTTGGCGACTGTCTGGCTGGATGGGCGGCAGTGAGGCCTATTTTTTCGGTACCCATCTTCCCACGAGATGATCGGGCCCCATTTGTCCCATCACGCAAGACCTAGTATGATTGATTCAGTCATTTTGGGGGCTACTACAAATCAAATTATCTTCCAGTGGTGCCCCATCTCCAGTCTAAAGAGTTCCATGATTAAGTGGTGGGCGCACTGCCTATTATCATCCTATCAACTTGCTCAAAGCGGATGGGGTGCATTAGAGGTCTTGTGCCTATCCCTAGTTGCTGGACTATGGGGAGGCTGATTAGGCATCTGGTGCAGCTGGTGACTATGACAGCCTCTACATCCCCTTGAACCCCAGTTTCTGGCACTACAATCTGGTTTTTTACTGTGAAGGGGTGGATGGCTTCACTTAACATCTGGTCCTCTTCGCCACTGCTCCCACTGGCAGATCCCAGAGGTATTTCCAAAGCTGGAGTTTCCTCACTCCCAGCTAGGAAGAGATGAACCTCAGTGGCTTGTTGGGCAATTCTACCCTTGTCTGGCGGCTTCCTGGATCTCCGAACCAGTCCTGTGGCTTCCTCCATACTTGCCATCTGTTCCTCCATCATTTTCCTCCCTGAGTCTTTATGCCACCCGGCTATTGGGTCAGCACTCGGGGCTCAGGACCCCAGATAGCGCCCTGCTAAGCAGGAAGCTGCTTTGAGGTTTTAATGGAGATTCGGGTTAATGTCAGGGTTCCAAGTAACACCCCCAACCAAGTAAGACTCTGAGGCAGGCAGTTCCTCAAAGATCCATTTTATTAGAGATGTCATATTGGCACATCTGGGAAAACCCAAAACTGAAAGCTCCTGGGTTTTCACCCAAAGGAAAGTCCAAGTCCCTTCCCCTGCACCCACATGTCCATCACATGGTCCAATCAATCCACTGTCCCAACTGGAAATGCCTCCTAGTTACACCTTTCCAGGTGCAGGCTGAACATCCTTGACTCTCAGATAAAAGAATGTTGTTATGGCTAAATAACAACTTTCCCACAGCACCTAGTGTGGCAGCCCTGAAGATCCAAAGAAAAAGATGGCCTCCAGGGCTGACATCAGGTTTCCCCAGATGTTGCCAATATGACATGCCTAATAAATCCATACTTTGAGGAAGATACCTGCCTTGGAGTTTTGATTCTGTTGGGTGTGTTAGTTGGAATCCTGACAGGAGCTTTGTCACAAGAATCAAACAAACTTCAAGAAGGCAATTTAAAGCAGGAATTACAGGTAAGGTATAGAAATTTGGAAACTATGAGTATTATGATTTTACTTTTCTCAGTCTTTCTGCAGCCAGCACTTTAATGTAGGTTATTTTTATTTCTTTTTTGCTTTCTCATAATATCTCAAATTCTTCCTAATTGCTATTTGTCACTAAAGATTTATGAGATTCTTTATCTTGAATTATTTTTTTAAAGTCAACTAATTTTGTATTTGAATCTTTTAAAAAAAGGAAACTAGAATTGAAATTTTAATGTAAACTGGGAAAAAAAATTTTTTTATGTGACTGGGATTGCTTTTGGTTGTTCTAGTTACTTTTAGAATATTCATAAATGGCTTAGAGTACAGACCTTTAATTTTCAAGCCAAGGAAATTAAAATCAGATGGACAAAGTATTTCTTAAGGTTAGTTATTGTCAGACTGGTTAATGTACATTTATTACTTATTTATATCCCACCTTTATTTTTTTATGTAGCCGGGGAGGGGGGAAGAAGGGAATAAAAGGAAGCGGTTTTGGCAGGAAGAAGAGGAGACAAAGGGAGTGTAAGAGGAGGAAGGAGAGTTTTTTTTGGGGGGGGGGGAAGCCAGAAGGTAAGAATAGGAAAGAATTCCTGGGGAAAAGGAGGCCTGAGAGGATAGGAAAAGAGGCTTAAGGGGGAAATGGAAAAGGAGGCCTGGGGAAAGAGAAAGGGAGGCTTCTATGGGGCAACCAGAGGAATCCACAAAGGAGAGCCCAGCAGGCAATTCAAGAGAGAAAGAGGGAGGGGGGAGAGAGGGAAGGAGGAAGGAAGGAAAGTAGATTGACCAACCACACGAATACCATCACATCACGTGACCCGCCTGCTGGGAAAAGACTGACCATCACCCCACCACATGACCTGCCTGCTGAAAGGAGACTGACCACCACAGCACTACATTACCCAGGCCAGTAAAGGTGCCTGAGCGAGGGACCAGTGTGGACCGGCAGCCATACCAATAGGGCCAGGAGAACCCGGACTCCAGAGGCCCTTTCGGGGGTAACACTACATTTACAAATAACTCAAAGCAGTGAACATATACAGCACACCTTACTCTTCTTATTGTCTAACATCTTGGAATTGTAGTTAATTGTTGGAATTAACTTGGAATTGTAGTTAATTAAAATATATCTGTATATATTGAATGTATTAGATGTTTAATAAGGATTGGTTGCAATTACTTTTCTACTAGAATTGCAACTTGGGAATTAGTATATAAATCAAATTATTGTTCTGGACTATTGATGTGGCTCTGGATCAGTCATATGCTAAGTTTATAACATATATATGTTCTTCTTGGTTAAATCTATAATATTTGGAATATATGAAATAAAATTATTTTTTTATTTTCCAAAATAATTTTCTGGAAAAATATTTTCCAGTTTCAAATATTAATTGACTTCCAGTTTCTACAATGTTTGGGAATACTTACACATTCTTCAATACCCTCTTACTCTGAATTTCAGTTCACAATTTGCATAAGAGAAAATATTTAAGACACTCAATATTAAGCAAATTACTTTCAAATCGCGTTCATTCAATACTCACATGAGGCTGAAATGTATGAGATTAGAATATGTATTTGTATTAAAACTAACAGCATTTCAAACTATTTGGGATAATCTGTAAGCATAAACCAGTCAAATCATCCAACGTTATATAACATTTATAAATTCAACTACATTTGTTAAATCCCAATCTAGAGAGGAACATAGTTACTATCTGAATTTATGAAGTGAATATTCAGGGAATGATACAGTAAACAACTGCAATCTACAGCACCAAGGATGGATGGATATCTAACAGTTCAAGCTATAAAAAGAAATTAGTTATATAATTACTATAACAGTTGATGAAGCATGATATTGCCATATGGAAGAGGTAGTAGAATTATAATTTAATGGAAAAGTATTACTTGTCCTTTATTCAGTAGATGCAAGAACAGATGTTTAACATCCTACTTCATATTAACAGCTTTATATCTCAGTACTTTTTGATGCCATTTCTCTGCAACAAGGATGTATTAAGATGATGGCATTTCATGGGATGCCAAGATTGCAGCTCTTATTTTGTGAGAATAAAGAAAGAAAAAGTATATTTAACATGAATATTAAAATGTACACTTATTTCTTTTCAGTAATCCGAGGATGGCCTAACTTTCTCAATTCATAATTTGCCAAGTCTAATCAGAACTAGAACCAGAATAATACAGTATAGCTGTGTGACATGCCTTCTGAAGCTCTACAAATCTCAGCTTTCTTTTTGATTTCTTCAATGCATGTCAAAATAAAGCCAAAATAGAGTGAGGGTTGGCTAAAAGGCAGTGGCTGAAATAAGATACAATAATAAGATATGCTAAAATCAATGCTACAGTGAGCACATTTATTCCACATGGATTTTAGCTGGAATTTTATACTTAGATTTCCTAGTAGAATTAGTCATATATGCCCTGCCTTGTAAGTAGAAATGTAAGGATATTTTTAAAACAAGAAAAAACCCTTAATCTTGATGTTATGTTTTATGGATACTAACAAATCTATAACTTCCTTGCAATATTTGGATCATATCAAAGAACTAGGAATCTATTGGTACCTTTAGGTCAAATCATCTTGTCTCATCTTGTCTTTTGTTCAATTTCTATCAGGATTTCTTCGTGAAAGGAAAACGTTGTGATAACCCTAGCTAGAATCCTAGGATAACCCTAATTAGTTTATTCCATCATTTTAGCCATTGTCTATCCATTGCAGGATGAAGGCATCTTCCACATGTTTCCAACCAATACAATCCTGAGCTTTTTTTTGCCAATTGGGTCTGCAATACTTGCTGATGTTGTCGATTCCTCTTGTTTTAGGTCTCTTTCATGAATGATTTTTATCAAGTGGAATCTATTCTTTTTTATTATTCTTTTAAAAAAGCTTTATTAAGATCAAAAAGTGAAAATACATATACAAACACAATACTTATATTTACAGTACTTTTATCGTTAACTCTGTTTATATTCTTAGAATTTCCTAATTCTTCTTTTATCGTTAATATGATACAATTTGCAGTTAATTGTTCCATTTATTTCTTGTTTCTCTTGTTTATCTAACTATACCATGAATTCCAGGTTGAGTAAAAGTCTGAGTCCT
Source organism: Sibynophis collaris (assembly GCA_036250565.1). Lineage (NCBI taxonomy): Eukaryota > Metazoa > Chordata > Lepidosauria > Squamata > Sibynophiidae > Sibynophis > Sibynophis collaris. Next base: position 66,224 of record JANHFK010003546.1, on the reverse strand, counting down.
CCTTGTTTCGCAATGTTAAAATGAGCTTGCCCATTTCAGCACATTCGCATATTTTTCGAATAATTGTTTCATCTGTAGGTGTTGTTGTCTGCTTCCATGTTTGTGCCAAGGCGACCCTTGCAGCTGTTACAATATGGATAATCAAATATTTGATTCCCTTAGGATATCTGCTACTAATCATTCCCAGAAGAAACAGTTCCAGTTTATATACTGTACTATTTGATAATTTGTAATTTCATTTAACCACCTTCTAATTTTATTCCAATATTGTTGGGATTTGGGGTATAACCACCAAGCATGGAAGTAAGTGCCTTTTTTTCTTTTTGCATTTCCAATTTAGTGGACTGAGATTTGGATACATGTTCGCTAGTCTGGCTGGGGGTAAATGCCATCTGTAAAGCATTTTATATTGATTTTCTTTATATGTAACAGATTTCGTTAATCCAATATTTTTCCTCCAAACATTTTCCCAATCCTCTAATTTGATGTTATGTCCCATGTTTCTGGCCCATGCTATCATTGGCCCTTTGACTATTTCTTCCTCCAAATCATATTCTATCAAATACTTATATATTCTCGATATCAACTTTTCTTCTGTCCCAGTTAACCCTTTATCTAGTTGGGTCAAATTTTGTTCGATTCCAAATTCTTCCACATCTTTGACCACGCTAATTTAATTCCCTGCACCAAATGGCTAATTTGAGAGTAAGGATTTAATATCACGTTATCTTATAAACTATTAGTTTACAACCTAAAGATGTTGATGAAGGGTGGGGGAAATCATGCACGTGAAGGTGAATATACATGTCCCAGGATAATATTGCAGGATACAATCTGGATCAGTTACTGGAACCAGAGGTTTTATCTTCCAAGCTTTTGGATTCATACATCCCATCTTCAGGGAACAGAACACTCTACAGAAGGGCTCCATATGAGTGAGAAAGTTTTAAAGACAAAATCTCTAGTCCTGGTGATCAATTCAGATTGGATCTTTCAAAAAAAGAATCATGCATATAGAAGGAAGAATTGCGCTAGATCCTTTTCTTTCTGTAGGGATTCCATTACAGGAAACTACATGATATATGATCTGTCTGGCCCATCCATTTCTTTATTTTTAATATTATTATTATTTATTACATTTGTTTGCCATGTATCTCAATGCAAGGCTCTGCCTCATGCCAGCTGGCCAGGTTTGAACAGCTGGGGATAAGATGAGCATACAATTAAAATGAATGTTTTACCCAAAATCTTGTATCTGTTCCAAACAGTACCTATTAAACTAGATAATAAATTTTTCAGAGAACTAAACCAAATTACAGCTAAATTTATCTGGGCAGAGAAAAAGGCAAGAATCAAACTGACAGATCTCCAGGATAGCAGGACTCTTTCTTTTATAAAAAAAGAAAAGAAAAGAAAAGAAAAAAAAAGTAAACGAAGAATCTAAAATGCTTTGGAATTTTAGAATTCAAACAGACAGGCATCTGCCACATAACACCCCAGGTTTAATAACTATCAATAAGAAAGACAAAATAATGGATGTGGCAGTGATCTGGAGACAATGAAATAGAAGAGAAGGAAATGGAGATGATAACAAAATACAAAGACCGGCAAATAAAAATAGAATGACTGTGGCAAAAGAAAAAAAAAGTAATACCAACAGTAATAGATCCTTGGGGTGCAATCCCAAAATAACTGGAGCACCATTTGAACTGGAGCACCATCCGTATTGACAAATTCACCATCAGTCAATTGCAAAATAGCAATAGCACTTAGACTTATATACCGCTTCATACTGCTTTTACAGCCTGCTCTAAGCGGTTTACAGAGTTAGCATATTGCCCCCAACAATCTGGGTCCTCATTTTACCCACCCTGGAAGGATGGAAGGCTGAGTCAACCTTGAGCGGGTGAGATTCAATCAGCTGAACTGCAGCTAACAGTCAGCTGAAGTAGCCTGCAGTACTGCACTCTAACCACTGCACCATCTCGGCTCAGTAGACGGCTTTACTTGAAAAAAAGCTTCCAACCTGCAACAATACCTTGAGTACTCACCATAAACATCAACATCTGCCTATCCCAGGTCCTTGGAAAGGACTGAATAGGTGGATAAAAATGCCAAATCCAGTCTGAACATCTTGCTGACTGTGCAATGAACCATAATTATATATATTGCCAAGTCATAAGATTTCACGATTAGAGAAATACATACTGAACTGGTAATAAATACTAAGAATAAAAAAATATTGTAGAACTTTCACTTACAAACAGTATGCTTGAAATAATACAGCAAATAACACTGTTAATACTTTATAATTAATCTGACTGATCGTTTTATGCATAAACAAGATTCCTAATCGTTACTTCTCCAAATGGGAGACTTCTTTAAAGAAAGCATCGTACATATTAATAAACAGAAGAATTAATCTATGTACCTTTAAATATGAATGTTGCAAATTTATGTCTTCCCATTTTGCTTGCAAACGACTGATTAAAGTAACCAATCATCCTATCACAGTATTTTCCTCACATGAGACCTAGCAGCATATACGGGCTGTGTAAGACAGAACTGAATGGTAGACCTTACAGTCCAATTTAGCCCATGCTGCCCAGTCATGATACATACTCCAGATTTGCTTGCTACTATATTCTAATAATAGGATGGAACATCTAGCAAATTTTTCATGTGTTTACCTACTGAATGCAGGCATTACAATATTACATTCATACCTATAGGAAGGTCGCCTAGAAAGAATTTCCCTTCGTTTCTGGGAGTCGGTGACACTGTCCACAGATTCCTGTGAATCTTCACTTTCTGCAATAGTGGAGATCTAGATATAAGAGCATAGTAATTTTATGATTTTAAACATTAATAAGGTACTATTTGAAAATCATAAAATCATCTTTTATGTATGAATGTTTGCAGGATTAGGAAAACAGAGATTGCATATTAAGCAGGATATCATTATTTATTTAAATTAATGAAAGGTTAAGGAAAATTAAGGAACACAAACAGTAAAATGGAAAAACAGTGATTTTTATTTAAATGAAAAAATAAATATCTTTTGGGGTAAGTATCAGTTAAAACAAAGCACAGTATCTCTTATGCAACTGCCTAAAACTGGCGTAAGCAATCTGATTCTTTGGTGATCATTGATTCTCATAAGAGAAAAATATATTCCAATGAAGCTGCACTTTAAATAGCCCAACATTTAAAAATATTTGTAAAATTTTAGATTTATTAAAATCCTTTCCTGGTAAATATTAATATCAGAACAAAATAGAGATTATTTCTGGTGCTATAGTAGCCTAGATCTATAGTTATACTATTTGAATATTTCACTTATTCACATCTTTAAGAATGAAAAGTTCCACAAAATTAATTAAGATTTATCTAATCCAGCATCAGGATTTCAATCATGGTCAGACAGATATTGTAGGGAAACAACAACAAAGCAATATAGTTGTATAGTTCCTGCTTTATACTTATAAATCAACAAAATGATGGAAACTTATTTAGGAAGATATCAGACTCATATTAAATATTTAGATTTTGTCATTTTGGAGAAATATATAAGCCTTTTATTTTAAACCAAAACTGAAAACTATTTTCTCACTTATGACATATTAATCATTTTAAACAACTAACTAGTTATATACAAATATAAATACATTGTCTTTCTTAAAATAATTGTAAGTTTTATTTTGTTCTTGTTATGGTGATATATTAATTACTTAAATACAATTAACAGAAATATGTATGTATGTAGTTTTAACAATACAAAGATATATTACTGTTTAGCAGGAACTAAAATGGTTACAAGTGTTCCTTTAGCAAACGTTTGAAGTTATGCGATAAGCATCTCCTAGCCTTTACAAACAATTCCCAAAACTATGAATGTTGCAGCACCACGGTTGTTTGCTCTGCAACATTCGCCCTGCCTATTTATCCCCTCCCTCCCCCACGTGCCAGGTCTCCATAGGAACTAGATCTGTGGATACTCACCTTGCGAAGATCTAGTGAGCCTTCGCTTTCTTGGCCTTTGGTGTGTACGCCGAGAATGGAGGCCTAAAGTACTGCAAGATCACACTAGATCAGTAGTGCGAAAACTCACTTTTGATCTCACGAGATCTCATGGTACTTTAGGTCTCTTTTCTCTGCAAATGGAGGCCTGGACGAGAGCTGCAGTAAAAGGCTTTGGAAATGGAGGGAAGGCCTGAAACATCAAAGCTTTCCCTCTGTTTGCAAAGCCTTTTGCCATCTTTGCAAAAAGCCTTTGCTGGCGAGAACAGAGCCTTCGGAGGGAGCACTGTTTTCGCAAGGAAAGGCCTTTCCTCAAGGCCTCTGCTGAAGAGAAGTTTCGTTTTCAAGCACTCCATTTCCATGAAGACAAAGTTTGTAGTCTCCATCAGGGTGACAAATGTTTGAGTGACTCTAGGGTAGTTGGAAATGGAGCAATTCGCTCCGTTTCCAATTCCAAGGCTGCTCAAACATTTGTCACCCTGACAAAGAGTGGAAACTTTGTCTGCATGGAAAAAGGGCGTTTTTCCATTTCCATGCAGACAAAGTACAGTCTCTGTCATGGCGGTAAGTGTTTGAGTAGCCCGGGAAGGGGGGGGTTAGAAATGGAGCAAACTGCCTGAAAATGGAGTTTTTCGATCCATTTCCAATCCTCCCAGGGTCGTTCAAACACTTTTCGCCCAGACGAAGACTGGAAACTTCTGGGGTACATGGTCTCGGGCAAGTTCAGGCACCCATCCGCCTTTGCAGAGAATGGGTGCCTGACATCCCTCAGGAGGTTCCAGTCTCCGCGGTAAAAGTGGTTGCATGCTAATGAGGGTCTTGGAGAAATGCAAGTTCGCTGCCCCAAAGCCTCACTTTGTGCAAACGCTTTTATGCATGGTGCCTGGAAGTCTTTGGAGAAGACTCACTGAGGGTGCCCGCCACTCCTGAAGTGGCAGGCAGGCTCAGTGATCAGAGAAGCCAAGCAGGGCATGCTCGTCCTGCTCTCCCTCTGCTCTTGCTGCTCACCGGCAAAGAAACAGAGATGC
>JANHFK010003545.1:372910-391147 GCA_036250565.1 Sibynophis collaris | reverse complement strand
TGGGACCCTAAGGAGACCCTCTCTGTGGGAGCGCACTGGTCGGTGGGAGGAATTTGGTGGCAGGATGCGATCCCGCAAATATACAGGACAGGAATACAGGAATCCTGTTTGGTGTTAAATAAAACCCCCTCATGGGCAGTACCATGTGACTAGCACAGTATTGACACTGTTGAAATGAATAAACATTTAATAACATTTAACATTTAGTTGGATCCTTGTTCTTGGTCAGCTCAGTAGAACTGGTTTTCAAGCTCTAAATTATCCACAACAACAATTTTTTTTCCAGGCTGGGGAGTATATATATATTTACCACCCTTTAAATAGCAGGCCAAGGACCAGATTCCAATGTGGGTAAATAGGGCAGAATCTACATTATTTTAATTTAATAAAATTAATTACTATGGTGTAGTTAATATTTTTCTCTTTTGCCATGTTAACAGTTAGAAAGAGGTGGTAATATTGGAGAAGCAATTTCATTAGCTCCAGAGGTTGAATTTCTAGAACAGCAGTTCTGCTCTCACTGGGAATGGATTACCTCTTCCCACACAAAATGGATGGAGGTCTTTAACTATGCCCTGCTATTAGGGAACTGCATTATGCAATCATGAGGGAGAGAACCAGTGACTCACTGGTTGTGGATTGCCTTTTTTTTACTGGTCCCTTTGAAAGTGTGACTCTAGGCAACTAATTGGACAAGTCCCTGCAGTTTTCTTAACCCGTTTTTTCAGAAGTAGTTTGCTATTGTCTGCTTCCTCGGACTGAGAGAAAGTGACTGTCTCAAGGTCACCAGGCTGTTATCCTGAGGCCTTAATCACCATATAAACCTGGTATGAAATTGGTAGTAAAACAGTAATAATTTTCAATGCCCAGTCAAAATCTTCTATTTACCCAGCCATTTGTCTGTCTGTTAGATTATTATTGTGATGTTCAGTAATAATAGTAAAGATTTCACCATTTTATTCTACAATCAATGTAGTCAGTTTGGTTTGTTTTATTTTGTGTGACTAATTATGTGACATCTGTATGATCTAATATCTATAAGTAAAAAATGCTACATAAAAATAATCAATAAATAGGTTACTTGATTTTTTGCTAAATAATGTACTGGAACAAAGATAAGTTAGGGACTTTTCTAATGAGAATTAAGAACAATTGTCCAGATGCCATCTTCTCTCTCTCTCTCTTTCCCTCTCTCTTTTTCCCTCTCTCTCTTTCCCTCTCTCTGTTTGTGTGTGCATGTGTGATTTTATGCCTTCTTTGCTCAAGCTGACATAAATAACAGGGATCACAGATACATTAGATGTATTTCATTAATGTTTGCTATATTTAAAACAAAGTTAGAAGCAAACAAAGCAGAAAGCCATATAATTCTAGTAATTAGTACAGTCATTTGGAAGAAATGTTATGACCTTTTACATCCTATTAATTAAAATATGACAGACTTGAAGTTACCATGCAGAGTACAGTACATTTGTCAACTGATCGTAATATTTGCTTCCCTTTTTTTTTTTATTCCTTTATTTTATTACCTGAATAGAAAACTTCACCATGGTAGCTTTTGTTGAGCCCTACGTAAATGTGTTGGCACTTTATTTTACCACTTCTTACCTAAAAAGCTGTAACTATCTTAAACACTGATTTACCAGATTTTAAGTGGCTACAGCAGGGAGATAAATTGTGATCCTGCAAATGTCTGTTGCCAACATAGCTAATGGAGGTGGAAGGTGCTTGGGAATTGTATGTTATCAAATTTTAATTGCAAAGGAAGTTTCCTGTGTTCTTCTGCTAGTCTACATTTCTAGCTATATCGCCAGAGCCCATAGACTTTGCTGGCCGATTAACTTAAATTAACTATTGAGTCTTTGGTGTTCTCTAAGCTTTGTAGTTTGCTTGCAGATACTTCATTACTCACGTATGTAACATTATCAGTGCATCAATATCATCGGTGCTTCCCTTCTATAAATTTAAACAAGTAGTAACAATATATCATGGAATAGTAAGAACAATTGAGCCTCATTTCTTTCTTTTTTCTTTCTTTCTTTTTTTTTTTAAAGATTTTTCATGTATTTTATTTTCAAGATTCAATGGACAATACAGTTAAACTTTGGGATGCTGTGAAAGCTTTTGAGGACTTGGAGACAGATGATTTTACAACAGCCACTGGACACATAAACCTTCCTGAAAGTTCACAGGATTTGCTTCTGGGCACATATATGACCAAATCAACTCCAGTTTTACACCTCCACTTTACTCGAAGAAATTTACTTCTTGCTGCTGGGGCTTATAGTCCTCAGTAAAACACAAAAATAGATGGCTTGATTATGCAAGTCTTATAAAGTATGTTTAGATCTTCACATTCCTGAATATTACCATTAATATATTGTACAAATGAACTGAAATTGTATTGGTACAAAGGTAAAGTAAAGCAGGACAGGAGAAAAAAAGTGGCATTTCTGCTTTTCTCTACCACCCTCCTCCAAACAGGAACATAGTTTTTTCTACTGAAATCATAAGGAAGGAATTAACTCGTGCCAGCTGTCACGATAGTGTAAATAGACAGCCAGTTTGGATACCAGTCAATCCTTTTTTTCCCTTTCTCAATGGTCCTTGGAACTTCCCAAAGGTTTCAAATAGATAATTCCCAACATTGGCATAGGTTTAACTGCATATTTTTCTGTAAAACTTTTTCAAAAAAGTTGGGAGAGGATAATGTATAGAGCAGCGTGCTGTATTTATGTAGCAAGAAAACCAGAATTATTATTTAAATTACCCCAGAGCTTTAAAAATCACATTATTTAACTATGTATGTATTGGGAATTACTAAAATAAGTCGCATTTCAGAAGACTGACTTCATAAATGTTACTTAAGACTTTTAAGAGAGAGACTGGCTTCTCTAAGAATTCTAAATATTGTTCTAAACAAGTAAAAACTTGTCACAGAAATATTATTCAAGTACGAATCAGAAAAAAAAAGCTGGCCTTAAACTTTTCCATAATAAGGGTTGGCTTATGCCTTCATTGAAATATATCAGTTATACATTGAGTGTTGAAATCAAGCAGCATGGATCCAGAATGCATTTTTAAAAAATAATTGTGATTTTGTATTTTATAGTTTTGTATCTTTATAATAAAAATTCTGTAAAAATACTTCCATTTGATGGAGTTCTCTTTACATGGTTCTTTGAGAAGCAACCTTGAATTACTGTAGCATATGTTAATACAATGAGACTTCACATACTCCTCACTTAATGATAATTGGGATCAGAATTTCTGTTGCAAAGCAATGCAGTCTTAAAGCATGATGACACATGGCTGCATTGTTTAACAATAGCAATCCAGGCAGTTCCTATTGCCATTAAATGAAAATCATGGGTCATTAAGCTACAACATGGATGTCAAACTCATATTGTCACGTGATGTATTGCAACTTTTCCCTTCGCTAAACCGGGGGTGGGGGTGGCCAGCTGGTGACGCATCCGGTCAGTGAGTTTGAGCTAGAACCTTGTATAAATGCAAGTTGCCAGCTTCCCACAAGCAAAATCAATGGGAAAATTGTATGGAAGTTGCTAGTCCTGGGCAGATTGCAAACAAGTTGGACAAGTATTAGGGTAAGAGGGAAGTGCTGAAGTGAATTGCACAGGGTGCTGAAGTGGTATGACTGCTTGCGGGCTGGGGTTTGCTGTGATGCAAGTGTGCATTATAGTGTATGGGGGCCCTGGTATCATATTCTGTAGTAGGGCTCCTTGAGAGAAAAAGTGGTGGGAGCAACTTGCAACCTTCCCTGCCGGCTTCCCCACTGACAGCTGATGGGAAGCTGGCAGAAAACCTTGTCAATGATCACATGACTACAGGGCTGATGCAGTGGCTAGAACTTTTGAGAACCAGTAGTAAATACTTTTCAACACCATCACAATTTCAATTGCTGAATGAGTGGTCATTAATTGAGGACTACCTGTACATGATTACAATTTCAAAGAAATGATACAGAAAATAGTGAATTCTCAGATAATGTAATTTGTGGAAAATCTTTGCTAACTTTTCTGGGTTTGTATGATGCTGGCACTTAGTACTGGACTGAAACAAAAATGTGTTTCACATTTGCAAGAAAACCTCCAAACTCAGAGAGCACCAAAGACTCAGCAGTTCAACCCTGAGCTACAAATATTCTCTTCTATTAGTATAGATTTGTTTTAGGGAAGCTTTATGCTATGACTAGTTAATTTTTTCTTAGAACAACCACTACTGCAGGGTCAACTGTATTTCTACATCTAGGTTCCAGATGGTTAGAATAATTAAAAAGACATTTATGTAGAACATCAGACAGTGAAGAGTTAGAATTAGGTCTGATTCACATATAACACTGGATTATGATTAGCCAGTGTGCCTAAATTTTCAAGACTTCAATTTTTGAACATTTAAAAAAATTATGAAACAATTGTGATTGATGGTACCCAATAAAAGAGTAGATGTGTTCTCTAGGGATTTGGGGTAGTACTTGTGTGCAATATAATTTCAAAGTGCATGAATGCAGGAATGAATAGTACGAAAACACTATCTTCTTTGTATTCTAACAAAAACCCTTCAAATTCAGTTTATCTAATGGATTCTCCATGTAGTTTTACTTATAATATAAATATGGTTTATATTTCCATCTTCCAGAATATTCTTCAATTGCCAAGTCTATGGCTCTGGTCTTTCCTAATGGTCTCTTATATAAGTACAGCTGGGTTGATTTAGAAATGAAGATGTTGGCCTGGAAACCAGAAAAGTACGTTCTAAGCCTCCTTTAGGCTTGAAAGCTGGCTTGGTGATGATTTTTGGCCAGTTTCTCAATCCAACTCACTTTGCAGGGTTGTTGGGAAAGTAGGAGGCAGTAGTATCAGGCATTCTCACTACCTTGACAAATGGACGGTAGGATAGGATAAAAATATAATATTAGTACTTACCAAGTCTGAACCTGCTTAGCTTTTTAGGACAGCCAAGCTTGGTTAATTGAGCTGCCTACTATAGGGATTTATAGATTTGATAATTTGGGACAGACACTAGGCATCACTTTTTAAAATTTAATTTAATTTAATTTAATTTAATTTCTATACCGCCCCTTTCCTGGAGAGGACTCGGGGCGGTTATTCTAAGCTATTCTGTTTGACAATCTATTTAAAGTTAACACTTAAAATTACATAGCATGGTTCATTAGGGTACAAATCCTATTTTTATATAGAAAAAAATTACAGGATATTATTTTAACATTTGCCTAGTTTTTGATATCTCCCTTTACTTGTAGAAAAGTCACTCTGTATGGTGGATTGAAAATGACACAGGACATGTGTGTGTACAAATGTACACAACATTTTGTAGGCTAAAAATCACTATTTTAACATTTTAAACCCTAAAAGGCCTATAATCTATATTTAACAAATTGTTTTTTTCCATTATAAACTTGTCCATACACTAAGATATTCAGAATAAAATCTTAAATTATTTTTTTAAAATTGGGCATTCATGAACTGTTCTAAAGAATTCTTTGTTCTATTTTTTATTGTCTATTTTAGCTTACTTTCCATATATTTTATAGTGCCTACCTTCTGTTTGTTTAGAAAGGCAGAATAGTGAAAATATTTTTCAATGAAATAAATCAGTGCTCAAAACTGTTAAGGCAGAGATGTGATCTTGCTTTCATGTTAATAAGAGTCACCTTTTTATTATGGAGATGATGTTTACTGCAGTGCTTAAAATTACTCTAATTTTGGGCACTATAGATTGAGTGGGTAATAATACACATCAGAAATTTGGACAGTTTTCACTCATGGATTGATACTAAAGGCAAATAGTCATTTTTCATGATTTACTGAACTGCATCTGCTTCTGCAACTCAGAGACAGCAATACAACAAGGAAGGTCCAACAATAAGAACCTGTCCAAGAAAAAAAGAAAGAAACTTCAGTCAACACATCATCTAGCATAAATTTTATTTAAGACTCAATTCTCCCTTATGAAATGAGGAAACAGTTGTACAAATAATCCTTGCTTACCAACTTGCTTTGTTTAACCACCATTCAAAGTTATGACTATAAAAAAGCTATGTGACCAACCCTCACATTTATGACCATTGCAACATCCCATAGTCATGTGATTACCATTGCAACAGGCAAGTTAATAGAGAACGTGGAAATAAAATTGTAACTTGTGGTCATAAGATGTTTTGCTTAGCAACCTTGGGACTTCACTTAACCAAATAGGAAGGCTGTAAACTCAATGAAGCCATTTGATCTTCTGCTTAGTGACCATAGTGCTTAGTGAGCAAATTGCAATCCCAACTATAATCGCTAAACAAGGACTATTTGTAGACATTACATAGAAATAAAAATAGACTCTCTAACGGATATCAGAAGTGACAGAAAAGTTCTTCATTAAGTAAGGAATTACAGAATTGACAGTATGGCATTATATTAGACTGAAAATAAAATATGGTAAGCTTCAGTACATTCACTAAAAATAGCTAAAACAGATAGACCTTGCTTAGAGTCTGCCTCAGCCAGTGATAATCTGAAGTTATGACAGTGAGAAAAAATAAACTTTGTGATCAAAGCCCACTTTTATGATCTCAGTCTCTCTTTGTCACATTTGCTTAGTAAATATTGCCCTGCACCTGACCCATTTTCCTTCTTTTCCACCTCTCCTCAGAGAGGATAGGCTAAACAAGTGAGCTGTTTTGAGCTGCTTTTCTCCAACCAAGTGCTAAGTAATTAAAAAGGGCTAACCAGAAGTTAACAAGCTCAGCTGTTGTGATTGCCTGTAACTGACTAGACTTGAATCAATTTCACACCTTTGGGTTTTGTTTGCCGCTCAGAATCTTGCTAGGCAAACAGCTAGTGCCAGCTCATTACTTTCAATATGTATTCCCCATTGTGTGCCTGCTTACTCTCTTGAAATTCCTTCATCTTCAATAAATATAAATGTAAACATTAATTCCCTTGCTAATTATCCCAATGCTGGGCTGAGCATTCTAAAAGGCAGAGAAGTGGGGGGAGGGGGGGAAGGATTGCAAGATCTGCTGTTTTACTCTCTGTGCCCGAGACACAAATTCTGGAAACCTTTTGGGCTCACTCAATTGTTTCAGATCAAATCCTTCTGATACTGTAAAGCAAAGGAAAGCTAAAGTAATATTGTAAGCTAATTGTTGTCATATGATTTTCTATGTTGGGATTGTATCACTTAGCAACCATGTTGCCACTTCCAACTGTGGTCGCTATATGAGAACTAGCTGCAATTAAACCCTTTTCTTAAGCAAGTTCCATAAAATCTCTATGTAATGAGAAAATTAGGAAAAAACTATATTAGAGATATTTTAGAGATTTTAAGGTCCAGTGTTACTAGATCCAGGTTATTGTTTATTCACCAAATTATGACACTTACTTATTTGCGTGAAATTTCCTTAGGTTTCCTCATTTTAAATCCAAGGAAGAGCACTAGAAGGCTTCCATATGTAAGTAACACATACTAAAAACAGAATACATACAGGTCAGATCAGCTAAAATTTCAAATGGATACTGTAAAATTATAATGGCAGATACTTACATTTCTTCTGCCTATTATTGTGTAGCTATTGAAGTATTTCTTAAATCCTGTAAATTGGTGTTGTGTTCCAGAATCGTGTCCTGCCATTATTGCTTGATCTAGATGCAATAGAAATTAATCTTAATTTCAATTTAAAACAATTTGGTTGTTGTATTTATCTGATAAACTTCTAATGCATAACAAAATTACTGGTAACTGGTAAACAAATAACAATTAACATACTAACAGTTACAAACCAGCCATTCTTGCTTTCTTGTAGTTCTGTCTCAAGTAAGTTGTCTGACAGGAGACCCCATGGATATTCAGCCCAGGACTGAAGCAGGTATACAAATAAATGAACAACTAACACAGGTAGAAGTATTACTGATTCCAGGAGAAATACCAGTTATGGACAGGTTGCATCTCTCCCGAAGATCAGAGGTTTGCAGGTTGGGGCCCTCCTGGAACCAACGCCCGTGCAGAAGAGCAATGACACCAGTAGCAAAGAGAGCCTTTTATCACTTTTGGCTGATAAACCAACTGCTTTCATACCAAGAGAGAGACTTAGCTTCAGTATCTGATATGGCGGTAAATCTCAAACTGGATTACTGCAGTGTGTCCCTTAGCTTTTCAAGCTAGTTTGAAAATTGCAGCAAGCATAGAATGAAATGGGATGTAAAATTATCAATTCTTGAAGATGCTACATAACTCCCTACCATGTATGAAAAAGCTTACTGGTTATTGTGTCTAACTCAAGGTTTATATGATGTATATGCTGTCCAAACTACCAGTGATACTCACATAGTATATAAACGCTTATATAGTTTAGGCCAAGACAATTACATGACCATCCCATATAATCTGCCTTCCACTCCTAAACCATCAATGGGGCATGTTTTAGAAGATCTATTGCAGATAATTCTGCTTTGGCAAAGCTCTTAGTTGAGGAACAAAGTGCTATTGGAATTGGAACAATCCCTATGCTTATTACAATTTAGGAGGAGTTAAAACATACGTAGTAACCTAGGCTCTCAATATTTTAATTGTTTAAAAATACATTATTTTAATTATATTTTTCATTTTAACTTTAGTATTTGTAGAGTAGGTTCTAATTATACAGCTTTATAAAATATCCAATCTCAAGAACCAAATAATCCAGCTGCTGCGGTTTGATGAAACAAGGTTTTTATTAGTTTTCTAGAAACCAGATGGGAAGGGGCCTATCAAACACAGGGGCAATGCGATTACCATGAGTAGGACAGCACTGAGAAAACAAAGAGTCCCTATAGTAATAAATTTGTTATTAAGAAACACATAAATGACCTGCCATATTGAATCCTATCAAGTGGATAGATGTTTTTGGGAGAAGGCTGCCCCACAGATACAGGCCCCAAAACATTGAAAACTTTAAAGGTGATAACAAACAGCCTCAGTCTCAGCAAGCCAGAGTGGCTTTGAATTGCACCCAGAAATCAATAGATAGCCAATGTAGCTGTTAGAAGTGTTACATGTGTGCCTAGAGATGCCAATCACTACCCAATCATTGCAAGCCCCAAATTTCATACCGAGCTCATTCCTATAGTCCAGTTGAGAGGTTATTAAAGCATAAGTAACAGTATGCCTTTCATTCCAAGAAAAGTGCAACTGAAATACAAGATGAAACTGTACAAAGACCCTCTTGGTCACAGATACTACCTATTCTTTGCACAATGGCTATGAGTTCAAGGAGAAGTCTGAATTGTAAACCAGTTCCACCTTAACAATGGAATCACATTGAAATTGACAGATCTTGGAACCCAATGCCACTCTGTCTTGCTAGGATCTGTTCCTCCCTATCCAGTCTTGGAGAGTCTCCTGGCAACTTGACAGCATCATTTATTTGATCGTAGTTGAGCATTACATCATCAATGACCTGATGAAGGATGTCAATCAGCTGTTTCACCTAAATGTTGAATAGGATTAGGGAGAAAATAGAGCCCTACAACATCCCCCCTATTAGCAGTTAAGGCTTTAGGTTTGATCACTCCCCCCTCCTCCAACCCTTGAGGATAACTTGAAAGAATACTATAATGGATTGATTGAAAGCAACTGTGAGATCAAGCAAGGCAAGGAGGACCAGAACCTATACATAAATGCAATGAATGCTCTCAAGCTGAATGTTAAAACAGGGGTGTCAAACTGGTGGCCTGCGGACAAGATGCGTCACACGCAGGCCACAATCACCCTGGCTCTGCAAAGGTAAAAAAAATGTCATGACACGTCACATGACATGATCAAGTTTGATACCCATCACCTAAAATCTGACTGAAATGTGTCCAGATATTTCCTCCAGGCACCTCTACAGTTGAAGTTCAACTACTTTCTCTCTAGGAGAGAATGATTTGTTCCTCCCACTGGAAGCCTTAATCAAGTTGTTAGTGCTAGACAAGACAGTGTACAGATTTTAACTTCTTTGGTGTTTTTTTCACAATGGACCAATCCGTTTTCCAGTACCCTCAAAAGCAAACTATGACAATCAAGATACCTAGCCTAGCTTCATCTTCTCCTAGGCTAACCACACTTCCAGACATCCAATAAAACAAAAAGTTGCATGCAACTAGGCAAGGAAACTACGATACACAATAGGTAATGAGTATTCTGCTTAGGCTGGGATGTAGGATTGTGTTGTTTTTGGTACAGGAGGATGTTGTAGGTATTCTTAGAGCACCACATTTTTCAGCCAATGACAGAAAAAGCGAAAGCAACATCCTATTAACTGTTTAAAGATCAATTAACATTGTACTCAATTATGAACTTTGAAGTGCATGACAATTCATTTCCCTAGGGGCAAAAATGTATCTGATTACAGTGAACAGAAAAGTATGGAGGTATATTCCATCCCTTTAGGATTTGAGATGGAATAGGAGCCTGGGAAGTATAAATCAATCAATCCAGCACAACAATTAAAGCAAAGTAAGTCCATTATATGAAAACCACTTACCAAGTATTTTACTTTTCTATCTAGACGAGCACAGGTAGATTCCTTTCCCACCTGAATTTATATCCACTTAAGAACAGAAAATATGAAATATGAAGGAGACGGTTCACCTCCCACAGACAGGCTCAAACATAAATTCAATTTAACCATCCAGGAACAAAAAATTACAATTCAATTCCAGGATGCCGGTTGAGGGAATTAGGTAGCTCTGCATATCCCAGTACACAGTCCCATTTATCAGGCAGCAAATGATCCTAGTGATCATTTTTCGTCCTTCTGGTGCCTTTCAAAGGTGTTGGACTGTCACGTTGCCCGATATTGTAATTACAAAAGCTGTGATTCAAAACAAATGGAAGCCTCTGGTTGAGAAGGATGCTATAAAAACAGCCACGTTTGTAAAAGCAGGCATAATCTTTCAAATAATTGCAGGACAAAATTGGTATTCAACCCCTAGTTATTTATATAATGAGAATAGACAAAGTTTAATTTACTTCAAAGCATGCTGAGAAATATCATTCACAAATACCAATAACAAGACAAGGCGGCACCCACCGAGTTTTCTATCCGCTGCCTCCTCCTCCTCCTCCTCTAGGTATGAACGACTCAATGCCCTTCATGTACAAAATGGAGTCATTCAATTGACCAACGTTCCTAACCAATCTTCGATGCTCTGAGGCGGGACTTTATTTAACCAAACCGGAACTGTGGCCAAGACCGGTTTTTTTAATTGGCCGATGAATATGATCGTCAAATTACTAGTGTCTACCTTCTGTGACGGAAATCAGTGCCGTTGCTCTATGGTTACTTGGTAATCGGCTTCACTTCCTTTTACCTTTTTTTTTCTGACATCGTTTTCCATTCCGGGTCAGGGGAGCAAATGGTGTCTCTTCTTCAAGCGTGAGATGGATACGTTAAAGTAAGTTTGAGGAATGTAAGATGGGTTCTTTGGAAGAAGGCGGGTGGCGGGGAGAAGGAATGGAGCAGGACGTAAAGAGGGAAGGCTTACCGGACTGGGAATGGAGGAACGTGAGTTCCACGTGTTGAACTTGTGTGGACCTCAAGCGTTGCGGAGTGGATTTATAGTCTCCGCTGAAATAATCGCTTCCCAGCTTTTCTTTTTTTCTTTTTTTGTATCCGCAAAGTGCCTTATATGCATCATTGGAAGAATATAATTTTATAAAATTTTGTGGAGAAAGAAAAATTCTCCAGTAATTTAAGATAAAGCGACAAAGTCCCCTTTTCCACTTTAGTTCTGCTTATTGGGAAGATACCCTTATTGGTACAGCTAGTTCTCGACTTACAACAGTTCATTTAGTGGCTGTTCAAAGTTAGCAACAGCACTGGAAAAAATGACTTAGGACCGTTTTCACACTTAGGACCGTTGCAGCATCCCCATAGTCAAGTGATCAAAAATACAGACAACTAGGCAACTGACTTATGAGGATTGCAGTGTCCCAGAGTCACATGATAATCTTTTGAGACCTTCTGACAAGCAAAAGTCAATGAGGAGGCCAGATTCATCTGACAACAGTGTTACTAATTTAACGACTGCGATGATTCACTTAACAACTGTGGCAGGAAAAGTCGTATAATGGAGTAAAATTCACATTAACAAATGTCTCCCTTAGCAAAATACATTTGGGGCTAAGTTGAGGACTACCTGTATTTCACTGTTTACTTCAGCCATTCATTGTGGCTCCTGTTTGTCTTCCAATGTCACCCTTTTACTTTGGCAACTGCATCAAAAAATCTTATGCACAAAAGAAACTGCCTTCAACCTCACCATGGCTGCAGTACTGGTTTCAAATACTTGCAGATCTTTTAAAAGTTCAGCCCTTTTCAATTGTGAAATGGGTAGAAATCAATTTGTAAGTTTTTTTTCTCGGAAAACCAATTGTCTATTGTTTTCAGCTTATTAGGCGACCATTGAAGACTTGGAGACTTAGCTAAGCATGGAAGTTTTCTAATTTTATAGGAATCAATAATATTAATAAAGGGATGAGTAAGAGCCCAGAGTCTGTACCTTACAAAAAAATTGGGCCTCTTAAAACCCTGTGCAGAAAAGTGACTTTATAAGATTGAATTGTATTCTGCCTAACAATTTATTCTGTGCCAGACTTTATTTGGTGTTCTGCTTCTGTGATGATAATAATAAATGTAATATGCTGAAAACAGCATCCTAGATTTTTTACTTATTTTTAACATTTTTTAAAAATCATGGAGACAATGCTTAGTGGTGTTTGCTTTGGACTGAAAAAGATCTATAAAAGAAAATAATAACAATGTTACTTAATGTTCAGAAATATAGTAACAAACCAAAGTAAATGTTGTTAATTTTAGAGTAACACTTTTTATTGTAGTTTTATGCTGATAGTGAGATATAAAAATAGCTAATTAAATGTTTGAGAGGCAAGCTGAGGTTAAAATAATTTATTTGAAGCAGACACATAGCAAAGACATAACTGTTACTTTTCTTTTCTGTTACAAATTCATATTTATTTGAATTAACTATAAGGATTGTTTGTATAGATAATAGTAATAGGGACACTGATGCTGTGCAAGGAATTTCAGGATCTCGATTAACTCTTCAGAATTTCCAGGATATTGTTTTTAAATAAAGCTCATTTTAACTACTTTTGCAATATGAATTCAATAATTGACTATGAATAGTTATTCAGTTGAAACTGTGTCCATCCTAAATTGAAAAGCGTTTAATTTAATAAGTCATAGAAAAATCATCTGTCAATCTTGACAACTACCTATTGTGAAACTGCAGCTCATTGAAAAAAAGAACTGAAAATAGTCAACCATTACTAAAACAGTTCAGTTTTAGAATATTTGTATAATGGAGTCAATTAAAATGTCTACGATCCCTCTTGCCCAGAACTTAGTTATTGATAAAGAATGAATCTTGATTATCAGTATCCCAGAATGCATTGGCCTTCTCTTATCTCATGTCTTCTGGTTGTTTTGAACTTCCCATCATTACCCGCTTAACTTACCCAGACAATGACATGGGGATCATATATATATTTGGATGGTTCCAATTTTTGACACTGTTAGAATGGCTAAAGAGCTACCGGTAATATTTTAATAAAATGAGTCAAATATTTTTTTATTCTTATGATTTAATGTCTGTCATCTCATTCCTAAAATGAAATCATACTTATGTTCTATGATTTTATCCTGATGATTTATAAACTCTAATAGTTAATTTCTTTTCATACAGAAAAACAACCATGTCATCTATGGAGGAGAATTTTCCAAGAGGTGGTACACACAAGAAAGGACAGGAAGAAAAAACAGTCAGACAACCAACGGTAGAAGATGATAATTTATTCAAGGTATGTAAATTAGGAACATTTAACTTCTATTGTCTCAGGTTGTTGAATCTTCCAACTACAGTAGTTTTGTGACTGATATCAATTGCCTTATTCCTTGACTTTCAATTGCCTTATTCCTTGACTTTCTTAGGACTGGAAGGGATCTTGGAGGTCTAATCCTATCCCCTGCCCCCTTATATCACCCCAGATAAATGGTTGCCCAGTCTTTTCTTGAAAACCTCCAATGATGAGTACCCGCAACTCCATCAAGCAAGCTTTTCCATTGATTAATTGTTGCTACTTTCAGGAAATTTCTCTTTATTTCGAGATTGAATCCCCCTCTAATGAGCTTCCACCCCTTGCTTCTTGTCACACTCTCAGGTGCTATGAAGATGAAATTGTTGCCCTCTTCCCTGTTATAGCTCTTCAAGTATTGGAAAATTGCCTTCTCTTAGGCTAAAGCAGGGGGTCCCAACCGTTTCTATACCACATACCCCAAGAATGCTTCTGTGCGAATTCTCGCACCCCTTAAAATAAATAAATAATTATAAGCATATAATTATACATATACACTATAATTTTGAAACTTCTAAACCCAGGTTTTTGTATCTCCTGAAATATCATCTCACACCCCTGGGCTAAAGCATACATTGTTCCTTTAACATTTATCATACCCTTTATAATTTTCGTTGCTGTTCTCTGCATTGTTTCTAGGGCCTCAGCATCTTTTTTTTAATCTTGGTGACTAGAACTGGATGCAGTATTCCAAATCACTAGCATAATATAGAACGATACTATCATTTCCGTGCTCTTGATGCAGCAGTGGGATTCAAATAATTTAACAACCAATTTTCTGCCCTAATGACTTGCTGGGTAGGCATGGCTGGGTGGTCATGTCACTGAGTGCATGTGGCCAACTCAACATCACTCATGCCTGGCCATGCCTCGCGGCCGCTCACCTCAAACACCTCAACAAGGTACAATCTCTTGAATATCACTTAATAAGGAAGGCAAGGAAAATCACACTTAAATCTTGGTTAGCAATGGAAATTTTGGCTCAGTTGTGGCCATAAGTCGAGGACTACCCCTAATGAGAATGTGTAAGAACGCTCCTTGCAGAAAAATGCCCAGCTTCTGTGCACACAGAGAAAAAGCCCCTTTTGCTGTGAAGGAGAAGGTGAAGGCTAGGCAGGCCAAGGACCTTCAGGGCATTGAAATACCTGACTCTGCGCTCCCTAAGAAAGGATTTCTAAGAGCCCAAGTGGGGAAAAGAGACAGGGAGAGGAACTGCTCACATGGGAGCTGCATCTTCCAAAATGTGAGTGAAGCTTTTCAGAACATTGAAATATCTCCAAATAACTTTGGAGAGCAACGCTAAACAAATAAATATAACTCTTCAAAAAGAAGCAGATCAATTCTCAAAGGCTAACAATGTGGTCAGATGCTAAACGAAATGGGCACATTTGGGGGTCCCCTGGTCCCAGAAGAAGGTGGTAGATCGGCCCCCTGCAAACTCCATCTATCGGCCGATAGCTTTGCTTCTATAATGTAGAAGATAATAGATCACTATAGCCCAAGTCTCCAGAGATATATTTTGTTAATATTACACCATCATCTTTTAACTTTTTTAAATTTCATTTCCTGAACTTTGCATTGATGTGTTGCTTTCCTCTCCCAATTACTAACCTCTAGAATTGAGAAAGCAACGTTTGTATTTTTATGTAATCTATTTTAGACTCAACATGAAGAAGTAACCCGGAAAAGAAAGAAAAAACATGAAGATCAAAAGGAGCCAAAAAAACTTAAGTTTGAGAAGAAAGCTGTTTCAAAAATCAGTGCTAAAGATTTTGAACTTTTGTCAGCAGAGGTTGGTTGGTAATTTGTACTGTACTTTATCTATGGTGCTATGATGTATAATTCTACTTGACTATCCCAATTGATTCTATTAGATGATGTGTCACCATAATAAAATAATTCCTAAGTCCTGTTTACATGGCATAATATTGAATGAACATCAATTAGTTAGATTTACACAAGGTACTAAGGACACAAATAAACCACATGTTGGTAGAAGACAGATGTTTGAATCCAGCCAAAGTTTGATTATACTCTGAAGCTCAGTATAAGCTCTCAGTATAAAACAAGTTACAAATCTTTGATCTTGAAATGGTGATTTGGTTTGCTATCCACCTAACTGGATTTTTTTCTGGATGCTTTGTTGCATCTCCTTAGATTCATATATTATCTGTACTAACAGAAGCTTTGTGTGCAAAACCATGTAAAAGTATATCTGTGATTGTTGCTTATTAGTGTTTGCTTGTCTTCAACAGTCTCTCACAGAAGGAACACTGCTGTTAGGATGTGTGAAAAAGAGTAATCAATTTGATCTGGTGATCAGCTTACCAAATGGTCTTACTGGGTTTGTGAAAATAACATGCCTATGTGATGCCTATAGTGAACTACTAAATAAGCAGGTGGCCACTGATGAGCCTGTGGAGGTAAGACATGATGTGGAATTGATAGATTAAATCCATGAAGATCAACAAAGCAGGCTTTCATAGTTGCCCTGTGGTTTGTTTTGCTCCTAATCAAACCACATTTGGATCTGCTAAGTCCAGGTTTTGAATACATAGATAGGGTGTTTGTTTGCCAAAAGAGCTGATGACAGCCAGAATTAGCATATAAGTACCATTCTTGAACTTAATCTCAATTGTGATATAATTGTGCTATAAGGCCAGTCTATAACACAATTTGCAGTGAATCCTGTCTGTAACACCATTTGCTAGCAATGTCAAAATACATTCAACTTACTGAATATAATCTGGGGGGTAAAGTGTTATTATGTTACTTGCTGTGAAAGCTAGAAAACACCTTGCAAGCTTCTTTCCTTATTTTTTCTACTCCCTCTTGAATTTTTTTGCAGGAACTGAATTCTCTCTCAGACTTGTTCCCTCCAGGAATGTTGGTGAGATGTGCTGTGGTAGGCACAGAGAAGAATGCTACGGGACATCAGAAGATACACTTAACCATTAATCCAAAAGATGTCAACAAAGGTTTGAATCCTACAGTTTTGAAAGCAGGCATGGTAAGTAACTCAAGATTTTCCTCATCTTATTTTTCATATTTACTAAATGAACTATTTATCCCAAATTGTTTGAGACAGTTAGAAAAAACCACATTTTTGTTAACCTATAAGCCAAAGAGTGATTACAAATGATAGTAGTGCAATTAAAGAAAACAAAAGTGGGTTAAAAAAAATCAAATTCCAAAATTACATATTTACCTGTAGAGTTTTATAGGAAAATTCAGAGAAACGGCATTAAGACAGTACATATTGGTTTAAAATGCTGAAATATACAAACAAGTTTATAAGGTAATGAACAAGTGTCAGACATAAAATCCAAGAAATAAGTTTCATGAGAATGGCCTGAACCTCACACAGATTCTTAAAAGTTGCTGTTATAAAATGGATTTGTCTTGAATACAGCTAGCCCTCAATTTATGACTACAATTGAACCCCAAATTTCTGTTGCTAAGTGAGACATTTGTTAAGTATGTTTTGCCCCATTTTATGACATTTCTTGCCATAGTTGTTAAGTGAATCACTGCAGTTCTTAAATGGGTATACTAAAGTACCCCTCCCAAGGCCATTGTGACTGTGAACAGCCTTTAAAGTTTAAACAATTGTAAATCAAGGATTACCTGTAGCTGCATTCACTACTGTGTGGGAAGTCTGTGTGGTTTCTGCGAAAAACACGAGTTAAACTATATAAAAAGGCTAGCTCTGGAGATGAACATAATGGGATATGTGTGTGTGTGTGTGTGTGTGTGTGCGTGCGTGCGTGTGTGTGTCTGTATGAATACATTTTCTTAGAAGTAGGGAGGTAGGTAAATAAATGGATAGACAGACACACACAGGTATTTGTTGCTAGACGTGCTCATTGTGTCAGCAGGATCCCAATGGCAATTTTGTTGTACAATATAATGACAATATTTTTTAAACTCCATTAAGATTTAGGCAATTAGCAATGAAGGTCTTGGGAAAGTCAATGGCTTTTTTCCTTTTCAGTGCAAACTTAGTAAATGAGGAAAAGTAGGGGACAAAAAACAGTATGAATAACAATCTTTTTATATATTTTTAATTCAACATTTTTTTCTTTGAACAGCTACTCTCTGGATGTGTATCTAGTATAGAAGACCATGGTTACCTTATTGATATAGGTATTCCTGGAACAAAAGCATTTCTTCCTCGGCAGAAAGCCCAGGGCTATCTGCAATCACTCACCAAAGGTAAGTTTGAAGTTTTGAAGTTTATTCGTATTTATATACCGCGCCTTCTCCCTTTCGGGACTCAGGGCGGTTTACAGTCAAATTTAAAAA
>JANHFK010003545.1:355876-367215 GCA_036250565.1 Sibynophis collaris | reverse complement strand
ATGCAATCTTTCTGAGCCTTGTTGCTTGCCTAAGTACCTTTAAGCAAATTGTTTACCTTTAAGCAAATTGTTGCCTAACTTAATCTGAAGCTAAAGTAAAAATAAGCCATGTATTCTGTCCTGTATTCATGTCTAGAAATATATGTATAAGCTTCACTAAAAATAAATCCTGACACCTCTTTCTCATCAGTTAAATATTAACACACTACGTATGTCATAATCTTGTGCATGTCTTCTTAATATAGGTAGTTTTCAATTTACATCTGTTCATTCAGTGACTGTTCAAAATTTGTGGTCACATGATTGTGATCTAGGAACTTGGTGTGCAGCTCATGATGAAGATGTTACAGGGAATAGGGATCACATAAATTGCCATTTGTGAACTTCCCACAAGGAAAGTCAATTGAATAGTCGGCCTTCCTTGTAGGCCTCCTGCATCTCCCTGTCACATCCCTGTGCTCCTTATCTGGGACTCACACTTAGCAACCCACACATCTTTGGGTTATGACGCCAATTAGCACTTCTGAGATTGTCATCTCTAAGTGATGTAGTCACGTGAGTCACACTTTACGATTACATCATTTAGCGATGGCAGTCCTGGTCCATCGTAACTCAAGGATTACCTGCACATTTAAAATCTATTGACTTTACTGATGGTCATTCCTAAGTAGGCAAGCATAAAATTATTCCAGTGTATCTCAAAGGTACCAGCTGGGAAAAAGTTTATCTGAAGGTTAATGGTTACTTCCATTTAAAATTATTTATATTCAGAGTTAGTTCATTATTATATTTATAATGGAAGGAAATAATTGCTTCCCAGTTTTCTTCCAGCTTTTAGTGACACTAATATATCTGAATTTAGGGAGTCCATCAATTACATTTAACTCCAGTTACATAAATTACTCATAACCTGGCTTGAAACTATTTTTGTTAACAAACACGAATCCAATCTCTTGCTTCTCCAGGTACTTGCCTGCAATCCTGAAACAAATAAACTTATTCTGACTCTTAAGAGGACCCTTGTTAATTCCAAGCTCCCTGTCCTTGACAGTTTTGAAGATGCCAAGCCAGGCCTGATCACTCATGGTTTTGTTGCATGTGTTAAGGATTTTGGCTGCGTTGTGAAATTCTACAACGATGTGAAGGGCTTAGTACCCACTAATGAACTTGGTTTGCTCCCCTTAATTGCTCCTCAAGAAGCCTTCTATGAAGGCCAGGTAAGTGCTTAATAGAAGTAAAAAGAACCTTGAGTATTGCACTTAAAACAGCTACCTGAAATGCATATGTTTGTATAACAGATTTGACATGCGTGCAATAATATTTTAAAATCGAAACAGCAACATAGAATATTTTTATCTTTTTTAAAAAATAGCATTTTTAAATTATCACTGTGTGAAAAAACCATTAAATAGTAAATAAAAATCTATACAACTACACAAGTCCAAAGAACAATTGTGGAATTTCCAACTGAAGAAGTTGCTAATACAATAGAGATAGGATGTAAAGGGGAGCTTAGGAGCAATTATATAATATTGTCATTACGGAACACATAGCAATTGTACGTTTGGTATATATAAAGTATTAGTCAGAATCTAATAGTGACTATATATGTGATGATCAGTTGATGCTGGATCCATTGGTACCCGATGGCTCTGTCTACAATTAGTTATACAATTAATGACCCATAACCATGGTTTGGTTAGCCAAGCTAAGCATGTGGTATTAAAACAGGAATCTGATTTCTTTTGCTTAGAAGAAACTAGAAAATGACATTTTAAGTTACAACATTTCTCTGAACGCAATCAGAGAAGAAGGAGTATTTTTTTAGTCTATAGTTTGTTTAGTCTTCATTCTCTGTTCCAAATGGATGAATGGTCCTCGTTCATACCTCACCCCATGGTGGATTGGTTCACAGACAGTATAGCTGCTGTGTGTACATGCTTGCAACTAAAGCAGTTTTATGTGATTAGCAAATTGTTCCTCAGTGTGTAGATCTGGATATACTTAACTATAATGGTTTTCCTTTTTTTAAAAAAAAATCACAGGTAGTCAAGGTGACTGTATTAAAATGTGAGCCTGAGCAGGAAAGATTGTTGCTGTCATTCAGATTGGAAGAGGATGCTATTGCAAAAAATGCTGGAAAAACAGAAACTTCAAAGGGCCGTGAAATGGCATATAAAACTGGACAGGTAATTTTCTAAAATAATTATTTTCTATTACTTGAGAAGCATGCCAGAGGCAAATGTTAAAAACATCAGGGATAATTCAAGATATTTTTTCATCCCCTGATATGCACGGGAGGAAAGGTTCCAATTTCAGCAAACCTGACAAAATTCTTAATTTTCTAGAGCAAAAGATAAAAAGGTGAGGGAGATTGATTTTTGAACAGTGACATTGAATTGTCACAATTCAATTTTGATCCTTTCTCCACATATCGCTTTAAAAGATTAAAATATTTTTCTCTTGTAAGGAAGCAATTGAGAGGGTGGGATTTTGATTAACACAACCAGCTCTGGTATTAATCTTACCATTTTAAGTTCCCTTGTTTTCATTTTTTAATTTCCAGCAAAGAAACATGCATACAGGAAATCTAGAATTTTTAAATAGCTAAACCCTGTTTGTTATTTCCATTGAGATTCTGGATACTGCACTATAAACTGAAAATGGTCTAAAACCTCTGGGTTTTTTTTTATTATGCTATTTAGATTGTAGATGTAAAAATTCTGAACAAGAAAGAAGATGGCCTAGAAGTTGCGATCCTACCCAACAATGTTTCGGCCTACCTTCCCATGGCACAACTTTCTGATCATGTGTCCAATAGCAGGTTGTGGTGGCACTGGCTCAAGGAAGGTGATGTTCTCCAAAAGATTATTTGCTTCCATAACAAAGGAGGTCACATTGTATCCTTTTAATTCTTGCCAATACTTGTTTCAATCTATTTCCCACCATATATAATGCAATAGCATGTACCTAAAGTGGTTCCGTCCAAAGCCTTGTGATTCCCAGCCAAATTTCGGGGTCGGTGGAGAATATTGGTTGGTTTTTCCTGCCATGGGATCTGACTTGTATTCAGTTGGCTGTCTGCATCATGATTTATTTCATATTTCCCCAGTCTCCTTTGTCCTTTGGATGGACCACACTAACTGGGAATTCTGGCTCAGTCAAGACACTAGTTAAAAATGACTGATCAGTGCAGAAAAGTGCTGTCCGCCATAGCACTTTTTCAGCTTCTAATACATTGGTAGTCTTGGGTGGAGTGTTTTGTTTCTATTATCCAGTACCAGAAATTCTCAGGCCTGTTTTGTTTTTTTTAATTCCTTAATTCATTATGTAGCTTTTGAGTAGAAAGCCAGCATTGATTTCCTCTATGGAGGATGAACATGTAGTGAAGAGTTTTGCTGATATCCAGCCTGGATTACTGCTCACTGGCTTTGTGAAAAACATTATGTCTTATGGTGTATTTGTGGAGTTTCCCTATGGTTTGACTGGGCTGGCCCCCAAATCGGTAAGACTCTTTTCATTGTTCATTATAACGATTGTTTTATTCAAATGCATTGGTTGAGGGGTATTTGTTAATACAAATGTATAAGTTAAAATGTCTTATGTCGTATTATTCTTCATAAAATCACAGAACTGGAAAGAGACTTTTAAGCCATCAAATCCAACCTCCCATTAATGCAGAGGTACATCTGTTAAAGGGAAGCTCTCCATATCTTTGGGTTATTGGTTCGACTGTCAATTCAACTTCAGGAATTGAAACTTTCATTTTGAATGGCTTTGATAATAAAAATTATGAATCGAGACAGAGCTTGTAATTCTGCAGGCAAGGTTTGCATTCAGGAACCAAAAATTAAAAATGCCAGAATTTCAAAGTATATAAAATTATCCAGCTTGGAGTGGAATTATGCAACTTTGATTATCTACTAAATGTAAAGCAAGAACAAGAGGAGTAGAAATAAGTCAAAGGGCATCAGGTAGTAGAAGAACAAATACTGCAGCAATTAGTAGAATTTGCCCTAATCAGCTATTTGGGTTGTATTGCTGTCTTCTTAGAGACCTTGGGGTTGATGCTGCTATAATTGTATCCTGTCTCCTTGTCACTGCAGGCAATGAGTGACAAGTTTGTAACAGACACCAAAGATCATTTTGTGGTAGGTCAAACTGTACTTGCCAAGGTGACCAGTGTTGATGAGGAGAAGCAGCGTATCTTGCTGTCCCTGAAGATGTCAGAGTGCTCTGTCGAGGGGTCTGTTCCTGAGAGCTTTGGCCTACTGGAACAGTACTTCAATGAACTGCAGGAGATTCTGAGCTTCATGAGCAATAGAGGTAAGAGTGTTTGGGAACACAAAGGTGGCATGTGAAAGTCTTATGTTTGCACCTGGCATTACAGTGGATGCATTGCGAAGCTATGGAAACATATTTTTTTAAAATAATGAAAATTTAAAGTCATTGGATTCTGTTTCAAAACAGAAAAGTTGTTGCTTGATGACTTTGGGGTTTCAATTTGGCAATTTCTGTTTGCATTTACAATAAATTTGGACAAAACATAAAAAAGAAAATAGTTAATCTTTTGCATTTATCCCCATAATAAGTTAAACACAAGAAGGCAATTTTCAAGGGACTGTGCTTACAATGAATCTCTCAGTATGAAGCAACTTGTGATCCACCAGGTGGCGCTGCCTTCAGCTTGCATCCTCCCTCATTGCTAGGTTTTAAGAGTTCAGCCTTATCTGGCATGCTTTGCCCTTTCAGCTCTTAGGAATACTATCCAGATAGTGCCCTGCTGAGTACTGTAGGGAGTTGAAGGCCACAGAATTGTCTTCTGGGAGAATTAATTTAAGGAAATTTTTTAGAAGAATTTAATTGCTACGGTATGTCATTAAAACCTGTGTCGAAAGATGAAGACAAAATGTACACTAACTTTATACACTTTCAGAAGGAAAAACCAACTTGCAAATAAGATTTAATTCATTTTCTTCTTATTGGCAGATGATACCAGTGTGGCTAAGAAACTTTCCAAATTAAAAGTGGGGCAGAAGCTAGAATTGGTAGTTACCGAAGTTAAGGCTGATGGTTCAGCAGTTTTCAGTGGTCCATGTGTTTCTGATTTGACTGTAATAGCCATTCACAGCCAACTTGGAGGTACAGTATTTATCTCTCTCTCCCCCCCCCCCCAAACTCTTGTTTGATCTCCTCTATCTTGTTTGTTACCTGGAAATAAATCACTGGTTACCATAGAGTTACATCTTTTCAGAGCACAAGGAATGAGATAATGAGCACACAAGTGATCCAGTGAATGTTGGATTTCCTTCCCCTGTGCTAGTAAAATTATAGCTCAATTAGATGGCAGCAGTTTTTCCAATTTTGGCTAAACTCAAAAAGCTAAGCAGGGATGGACCTATTTAACATTCTTGAGTCTACCAGAAAAGCCCAGTGCATAGAGAGGGAAATAGGAAAAAAAATCCAGAAGCAAGTAATAGCTAACCACTTCTATATTGTTGCCAAATAAACTACTAATGTTTCTGAAGTCACTGGGAATTGAACTTTATCTTTATGTAGTAAGGATGTAATTTAACTAATTTATTAGGGCACCATTAATTGTTGCTTTCTTTAGCTGAACATGGAACAGTTATCTTCATCTAAGCATTGTCTTTTTAAGGCAAAAATATTCGTGAAGGTCAAAAAGCAAAAGCTGTAGTTCTCTGTGTTGATCTTCTGAAATCAAAAATCTATGTATCTCTTCGAGAGGAACTGCTGTCTCTCAAAGCCAAGAAGGTATGATATCCTTATTCTTTTTTTATACAGTATTTAACTCTAAAATAGATACATGCTTACATGAGTAATGATGAAATCACAGAAAATGCATTACTTTTAACAGTTACAGATATGGATAAATCTATACAGTGGAATGCTTCTGTAAATTATATAATAATACCTTTTAAAAAGATATTATAAGATACCAAGAGAAAAGAAAAAAAACACTGGTTCTTTCCTATGTCTTAGAGAGACTTAAAAGTAATGGTTTATTTAAGTTACAGTATTTCACATACTATGTAACCTTTAGGCACATGTGAGAATAGATCCAACATAGATACATACCTGTAAATATCCTGAGGGCATCCCTTCATCAAAACCTCAAGCATTTGTTGCAGGTCTTGAAGAAGATATAACTTTTTAGTCATATCTGGGAATTTATTACAACTTCATAGCATATAACATTTAAGACTTTTAGGCTACAGAAAAAGATCCCCAAAACATTAAAGATTATTATTTTTAATGTTTGTGATATCTTTTTCACAGCCTAAACGTTTCAAATGTTATATGATAGAAAGTTCTAATAAATTCCCAGAAATCACTAAAAAGTTTTGAAATTCCTGAAGCTTTTTCAAAGAAGGATAAAACATAAGCTTGAAATAGAGCAAAGCAAATATATTACATGTATAATAGACTTTTCTTTCGTTTTCTGACTGTAACTTCTGTATATTCCAGTTAATCCTGAATTCTCAGTATCAGGCTGTTGTACACCACGTGGCTACAGAGCATGCAGTTGTTTCCTTGTTAGGAACAGGTCAGCTGACTGCAATCCCTGTGGCTTCTCACTTGAATGATACATTCCGATTTGATTCTGAAAAACTGAAGATGGGACAGTCAGTCAAAGTGGTTCTGAAAAGCACACAAATAGGTGGTCATGGGATGGTCCTTGCGGTGCAAAGTTCAGGGAAGAAGAAGAGTGTAATCAGATCACGTCGTGAATCGGAGACACTAAAGGATACATCACTTGCAACAAAACAGTTGCCAAGCTCAGGAGACATAGTCAGTGGAATTGTGAAGTCTGTCAAACCCACCCATGTCTTAGTGGCATTTAATCGTAGGTTGATTGGCTCCATTCATGCATCCCAGATCCTGGATGATGTTGCCGTAGGCACTTTTCCAACATCATTACTAAAAGTTGGACAGAAGATTACTGCTCGGGTGATTGGGGGCAGAGGCGTTAAAAGTCACAAGTAAGACAACATTATATATATATTTCTTGTATTGTGGTTAACAGTTATTTTCATTGTTGGTCAATAGGCTAGCAAGCACAGCATTTCTCATGCACTTGCTGTTTTGTTTTTAATTTTTACTCCTAGTTCCAGAAATTTTTCTTGTTAAATTTACTTATTAGATTATTTACCTCTCCCATTTTCCTTCAGGAATACATACCTGTCCATCTCCTAATTTTTCCCAGAGCCATGTGACATACCCAGAGCCTTGTAGAAATACCAAAATTACCCAGTCAGCTACTATGAGTTTGGATTTAGACCGAGTCTTCTCATGCTTGGCCCAGTGCTTTAAGTGCTGTGATCTCTATTCCCATCTAAATACCTCTCATTTCAATCCAGAAGGGACAGGAAGGCAGCCTGGAATTCTTCCCTGGTGAAAGAAGTTAAATACAATTATTCCCCCTCCCCCTTCCCATCTGTATTAGAGTCAAATCTTATACATGATAACGTTGCTTGGTCCCTTTGGTATGGAGAAAACTCCTTGTGGCTGTTTATAAGCTCAGAGTCAGGGTGTCTTTTTAGGAGCAGACAGAGATAAGGATTGAAAACCTGTCCATGTGATCACAATCAGTTCCCAGGAACAACACTTGTAAAGCTTCAGTCGGCTTTTTAAATTTAAATGTGCTTTTTTGTATTTATGTTTTATATATTATAGAAATGTTTAAGAAACATCTTTTTAGTTTCAAATGTATCAACTAAATTAAAAACGTTGAGATTTACCAAAGAAAGAAATCTGAAGTGTTTATATTGTGATGAATTTATTGAGATCCAGGGTCTTATGAGCCAATTTGGTATACTAGTTAAGGTACCAGGCTAGAAACTGAGAGAACATGAGTTCTAGTTCCGCCTTAGGCACAAAATCAGCTGGGCAATTTTGCATCAGTTACACTCTCTCAACCCTAGCTAGGAAGGAGGCAATGGCAAACTACTTCCCAAATCTTGCCAAAAAACTGACAGTCTTATAATGTATGTTATGTATGTTTCTGCAACCTAGAGAATAACTGTCAATATGTTTGATACTGGACATGCTAGCATTTAGATTCTTGAGAACAAGTTTTATATAATTGAAGAACAGTTTTCCTTCTGGAGAAAAATCAGTGTTTCAGATAGGCACAAGTATAGGAATTTCTTGCATTATGTATGTTTTTCTTTTATTTCTTGCAATTGGTGTATTTTTCCCTTTTACTTGAAATGAAAACGATAAATCTAATCTAATATTAACAAGTGGAAAGCTATTGGATGGTGTGTTAGATGAATGCACTTGCTGTTCTATTTTTCATAATTCCAAATGATATTCATATGGTCATATGCTCTTAACTTACAGATATTTGCCCATCACCCACACCCTCTTCACCCGTACATTCCTAGAGCTCAGTATCCGACCAAGGTAAGGAAATCTTTCAATACAGCGCTTAGGCATTAAGATGAAGCCTCAGAACATATTTAAAATATAATCCATTCTGTAAATTTTCCTTTCCAGCCATTATTCATGGATTACGATTGTGCTATTCTAATCTGAACAAGTATTTCTAAATAATCCAGAATGTTAGATGAGAATTAAATTTGTAATATAGATAGTCCTCCACTTGCAATAATTCATTTAGTGACTATTCAAAGTTGCATTGGCACTGAAAAAAGTGACTTATGACCGTTTTTCACACTTACAACCTTTGTAGCATCCCTATGATCATGTGATCAAAATTCAGTTGTTTGGCTACTGGTTCATACTTATGACCGTTGCTGTTTACCAAGATCATGTGATCACCTTTTGCAACCTTTTGATAAGCAAAATTAATGGGGAAGCCAACTTATTAACTGCAATGATTCACTTAACAACTGTGGCAAGAAAGGTAATAAAATGGGGCAAAATTCACTTAAATGTATCACTTAACAACAGAAATTTTGGGCTCGGTTGTGGTTGTAAGTCGATGACTACTTACCTATGTCTTGGGATTTGAACACACATGTGGCCTTGCAGCTGCTTGTTCCCAAATATAAACTAGAAGATACTTTGCAGAAAAGGGAAAAATCAGAATGCCAAAGTAGAATGCCTGGGCAAAACTATTTTACTTTTTCTCACAATCAGTGAACTGAAAAAGGAAAGGAAAGCAGCCTTGAATGCTGAAAATGACAGTCCAGAAGAACCACTGAAACCTGGGCAGATGGTGACATGCTATGTTAAGAAGGTGAGATTTGAAATTTCTCAACATCTGTACACCGGAGTTTTTTTCTTCTTGCCTTTTAACTTTTGAGTAAAATACAATGAGAAACGTATAGTTGATTTTTTAAAAATGCATCTTTTCCTTCAAAATTAGGAGTTAAGAGTTTTACTTTTTACTTTATGTGCATATCTGTGTGAGATTAAGTGCAGGCAATGCTGAAATTCTCAAAAGGACTTTAGAACCTGTTGTTGGAAGTTACATTGATGAATTATCTGTCTTTTTCCAATGAAATGCTGAAGTGTGTATTATATATTTTCTCAGTACAATGTGTTAAAGAAACGGCTGGAGGTGGAGGTCTCTCCTACCATCAGAGGGAGAATTCTGCAGCTGCTGCTTTCTTCGAATCCCAAGGTAATTGCTGAGGGATAAGAGGTTCAGTATCCTTAAGCACATCTTAGGAGGCTGCTATGAAAATTTATCATTTGGTGAGAGGCAATACCTTTAAAATATTTTACATCAACCTTACATCTTGGTATACTATGTCCTGATTATAATTCTGTTTCCTATTTCTGTGCTATTAAAAGTTCTAGGGGATAATAGTGTTAATCTGAAAAAAATCTAATCGGATCCCATAAAATCCCCACAACATGCATAACACAAATGATGGTTTTGGTAACACCATTTCATGAAGTTACCATTAGAAGCATAGAGTTCCTCCACCAACCTTCTTGAATGAACGTTTAGTATTGTGAGTCTTTTGCCAGGAAAGTATATGGAATCGTTTATATTTACTAGTCCCTTTCCCCTTAGCAGGGCAAAAAGCAATCAGCATGAGTTAGTTTTAGCCCTATGGATGGCTCTTTGGAGTTAATCTAAGTATTTGGTCACTGTTAATTATCAGTTTGCCCTTTTTTGTATTTTTGTAAGACACTACCCCTCTCCACTGACTCAATTCACACATACTTAGACTTATATACCACTTCATAATGCTTTACAGCCCTCTCCAAGCGGTTTACAGTGACAGTATGTTGCCCCAACAATCTGGGTCCTCATTTTACCAACCTCAGAAGGATGGAATGCTGAGTCAACCTTGAGCCAGTGAGAATCAAACTGCTGGAGTGAGCAGTAAATTAGCCTGCAGTACTGCATTCTAACCACTGCGCCACCACAGTTTTTTTACATTTCTAGTTTTGCCGTCTTTTGTGAATCCTGCATTCTTACATGGCCCGTAATCTTCCTGTAAAAGGCCTGTTGCATTCTTTGTGAGTTAAAGACCTAAAGTAGACACATGAAGCTTTTGTTTGGTTCTTCATATGGAAAACTTTGAGTTTTATTATCGATCTTTTGCCATAGCTGGAAGCCTGTTTTAGGCTTAACTCCAGGACTGGGTCTAATGAAAAACTCTCGTAGTAGAACAAAATATTTTTCAGGAATTAACCATATATCTAAAATGACATGTTTATTGCTTGAAAACTGGGAATTTTTTTCTAAGTATTGTGAGCACTTTTTGATAGTCATGTCTATATATTTTTTTCTATAGGATATAAAACATGCCAGGAAATGCTTCAAAAAAGGACAGGTGTTGATTGCAAGAGTGACAGATTGTGATATTTCTGGAACCAAACTCTCTCTGTCACTAACAGGTATACTTAAATAGTGATCAATGCATTAAAATCAGATAAATAGGTCCCAAATTACAATAATTGGGTATGGTGCCTGGAGCCAGAAAATAACTGCTGAATCCGTTTACTGGGAGTAAATGCTACAGAGATTATAGGATTATATTGTATATTTTGTTTCTGGAAAGTTACTGGAAAGTTGATAAAGTCTTTTTGCACACTATGGTAGAACTTCTAGCACTCGTTATTGGAAGTGGATGAAACCTTTGGTATTTAGGAGTTGATCTAAGATAAGGCATGCTTGAAAATTAAGACTAGCAATCCACAATCTCAAATATTTTAAAGGTATAAGAAAATGTACTCTATAACAGGGGTCACCAACCTTTCGGACCTCAGGGACCACTAAATTCATAATTTTAAATCCCACAGACCACTAATATGATTTGCCTAGTGACCAGCTGGATGGGCGTGGCTAGGTGGTCATGGGACTGGGTGGGTGTGGTCAACTCGATGTT
>JANHFK010003545.1:292281-310542 GCA_036250565.1 Sibynophis collaris | reverse complement strand
GAGTTTATTTGTATTCCATTTTCAATATGGCCTGTCTATTAAAATTATATATAAATATATATATATAAACACATATATAATAAACAACATACAACGTATAACAACTAAACAACATACAATTAAAATATCCATCCTAAAAATTAAGAAACCAATACTTGTAAAAAATTAATAACTAATAATAAAATGAGATAGTCAAGATATAAAATCAAAACAAATTAATTTGAAATAAAGATGATAAATTTGAAAATTAATTAATTTGAAAAATCAATATGATGACTTCAACTAATCTCCAGATATCCACTGAAAAGTTGGATTTTAAGTAGCATCTAGATCATCAAAAGGGATAGGAGAAGTATTGATGATAAGGGGACATCTATCTAAAAGGCCAGAGTAGATACTTAGAAATGGTTCTTTCAGGTGAAATCCCCCCGGTTCTACCTGGCTTGCCGAATCGGTAGTGCTGGCGGCGAGAGGCTCTGCCCACCTGCCGGGACGTCATTATGTCCCGTTTTTTAACCATCTGTGCATGCGCAAAAGGGATGCTCCCGCGCGGAAGCACACCCAAATCAGTAGCAAAGGTAAGTAGATTTTACCCCTTCTCCATTCCCTTCATGTAAATGAAGAGAGTTATAAAAACATCTCCTAGATAGAATGTCCTGGAATTGACCCATGCTTTTGAATGGAATGTTAATTTGTAAGAATTGTAAAATTAACCAAAATTGTTTAGATGTTAGAATTGTCTTTTAGATATTTTTAATTAACCACTCTCCATTTTTTGAAGCTGGGGTACTTTCAGTTCCAATGAAATCCACTAAGGCTAAGAACATCAGAACTTTATTAGACAACATGCAAAGTAGTTTTTCTTATCTCAGCATTTTGAAGCAAAACAATAATGAATGATTAACTTTCTTTTGTGCACGTGCAGTGGCATGAATATACTTTTGAATTTCCTTTTCAGTTTGTTCCCAACTTACTAACTAAATCTCCTTTGTGGGTTTGTGCTGTAGCTTGCAGAATGTTGTTAAATATTCAAATAACTTTTCTAATAGCAAAGCAATGTGTTGATTGGATGAAAAAATTGGGTGAGAATAAATTTAAAAAGAGAGCAGAAGATACCAAACCCAAGTCCACTCCCTGATAGTTCAGGGATGTACACTTTATTCAGGGCACATACTTTACTGGACAATTTCTCATAGAATAAATTGCAAAGCAGAAAATCTTGTATGTGTTAATGAACAATTCAAGAAAATGATTGAAAGAAAACAAATCTCTCATAATTTAGAATATTTGTCACATTAAAAGTGAATTTTGCCCTGTGGGGAAAATTGCATGTTACATATACAATTATACAATGCATATAATAAATGTGAAGAGTTGATAATAAATTGCTTGGACTTGGTTTATTTAGCTTTTAGTACCATTTGAGCATTGAAGAGAATTTGTCACATATTTTAGTTAGATAGGTTGTAATCCTGCAGTGAGACAGGCTGGAGAATAGGAATTCGACTCATCTCAGCATGTACGGTACTTTTAGTTGAAAGGGTCACAGTGCTTCTTTCTTTGGTAATATGAAAGATAAAAACAATATGATAAAGTACACACGATCCTAAATAAAAACAGTGCCCAAACCTTCCTAAAATTCCATGAATGAGACAGATTAATTGAAGAATTAATGTCTCACTTGGAATCACTCTAAAATTGTGGGCCATTATTTCAGTGTTTTGGGCGTCACAAGAATAACTATTCTTGCACTTTATGCAAAGCTGGTTATTTACATGAATTTGCCTTTGGGATATATAAGTCTATTGTGTTACACCAAAACCAGAATCTGGTGTTTCATATTGTATGCATATGATTGATTTGGAACATGTACAAATTGCAAAATTATGGTCTCAGTACTGTATTTCCCATGTGCACAGACCCCTGAAATGGTGGTGGAAATAGGCCTTATGTGCATGTATAACAAACTAAAATTATTTTTCCTTTCTCACAGCCCAGAATCTTTGCTTTTATTTAAGAATTCTGAACATTGAATAAACATGATTCCAGGATAAAAAGAAGTTCAAAGCTTTATGTTAAATATGACAAATGTATTGTGCAATTGCTGTGCCTTTGTCCTGGTTTTAATCAGGTGTTAAAAAAAATACTTAAAAGTCAGCACTGCATTGTTCCATACCTGGTCTATATAATAGTTGTGCATAACATGTACCAACACTACCTAGATTTATCCCATATGGGTTTCCTCTAACTATATGTGGGACAATTGCTAATAGTGGGATCCCAGCTGCTCTTTCCATTTGACCTTGTAACAATGTGCTTCGAATATGGTTTCTCGTCCCATTATTATCCTATTACTGTGGGCACAGCTTTAATTCTCTTCTTTGTTTACAGTGAAACAAAACCATTCTTCTACCAGGTCTCTTGCCAAGAATTAAGAACAAAGGAAGAATCTAAGATTCCATTTCATAATGGGATTTAAGATAAAAGGTGCAAAGTTTTTGTTGCAGTTTTTATACTTTTCTAGAGTACAAATTAGGCAAATTAGTTTTTAATTTCAGAACACAAAATTTTGGGGAAGGATGATCATTTTCTCTTTTTCCAAAAATTGGTGCCAATCAGAAGCAGAGTTTTTCAACATAGAACTCCATCTATTTCTTCAAGCCCCACCAAGGCAAGAAAGCAATGTTCACTTACCTAATGCTGCACTGTACTTCATATGTTTTTGGAAGTAGTAAAATGATTGCAGTAGTATTGCTTTTTAGTGTGACTGCACACCCAGGAAGAGTAACAGGAGCCAGGAAGATGGGGGAAGGATGTTTTTTCCTGTTCACTGAATTCTCAATGGGTGGACAGAGATAGCCATCCCCAATCGAAAACAAGGGAAACTACCCCAATTGCTCAGGGAAGAGGAGGTGTTACTTACCAGAAAGAATAAGGTTGCCTTGTATTTTTATATAGTAGTTGAGCTAGCTACCCTGTTTTTCCATTATGGATGTTTCCATGGTTAGAGTACAGCAACTACTAATTATAGGAGTATGAATGTGAGAGATATAATTTCCATTCATTTAGCACCCACCTGCCTTCTGCCACCTTGCTAATCTTTACCTCCAGTATTTTATTTCAAGGCTGTAGCTTTGTTTTCTATTTACTTAACTGATTTGTACAGTTAACATCTTATTCCTCTTAAGCAAAAAACAACAACAACCCCTCACCTAAGGTTAGTCTGATAAAGCACACAGAAATTCACACCCCATCTCATTTTTGTGTGATTCACATCTGGCTGGTATGTTCTGTTTGGGTTCTAACGGCTCCCGCAAATAAAGCCCTCTGTTTCACAGGGCTATAATTATTGCCCTTCTACTTATTTTATTCCTCAGTTCCTCTTTTTCCCTTCACTTCTTCCTTATAACCTCAGTAGCTTGCAGTGGGTGTTCAGGGTAAAGGTTACTGAATAAGAGATTGATGGTGTTATTAAAATAATCCAGCATAGGAAAGGCAGCATCTGTAAATCAATACCTGAGTGGCAAAACTGAAAGGTTAGAGATAATTCTTTTTTTTCAGGAACTGAGATAAGAATCTTAGCAGTTTATTATATGCCCCAGGCATTTATAACCTGTTGATGCCTTTCCTAACTGGATGCCTTCCAGCTGCATTGTTTGCAGAATTCTCAGCCAGATGATTAATTTGGGGACGATGCTATTCTAAGATAACTTTTATTTTCACTTCAAAATATTTGCAAAAGGTGAAGGGAACAGGAGACTTTTTGCAGATTCTCTTCCATATATACTAGCATGCAACCTTATGACCAACTAAAAAATGGTGGAGCTTGCTTTGTGCTGTCATGTTGCACCTTTTGTCATTTTGCTATCATTGTGTTTGGGAAAGGAAACCTGTATGTCTGGGATTGGATTAATATTGGTGATGGCTAGGAAAGTAAGGAAGGAGGAAGGAAGAAATTGGGGAGCAGAAGAAACTGTTGTTTGAGGGTCAGGAAATTGTTAGATCTCGGTTGTTAGAGTTTTCCTCTAGATCTCGGTTGTTAGAGTTTTCCTTTATAATACAGAGAGCTCTTTAGTCTTAAGAGCTTTGTGCTTTGAAGGCTGTTCTCAGATATTTTTATGGTAAACATGATACATATTTATGACCTGTGTATTTCTGGATATTATAATGCTTTCTGGTTGGTTAGTGTATTTTATTATTGTAATATTTACTCTTTTATTGTAATACTGTATAAAATTTGATACATTGTGTTGTTTCAATGTAGTACTATTTATGTAATATGTTTAAAGTTATGAACATTCTATTAGAAAGCTTAGAATATTGAAGATAAAAAGAGAACAATTAAAATTCTGGTTTTAATTGAAGTGTAAGATATCAATATTAAAGACATAAGTTTATTTGATTTGCAATCCAAAGTTAAGTGTAACATGAAAATAAATGCTTGCATCAAAGTACTGAAGTTATATCATAGTTAATTATAGGTAATCCTTGATTTATAACCATTCATTTAGTGATTGTTCGAAGTTACAGCGGCACTGAAAAAAGTGACTTATAATCATTTTTCACACTTATGACTGTTGTAACATCCTCATGGCCATGTGATAAAAATTTGGGCACTTGGCAACTGGCATATCTGAATTAAGTAACTGGCACATCTGAATTAAGCAAAATCAGATTTGCTTAATGACCACATGATTCACTTAGCAACTGGAGTGATTTGCATAGCAACTTTGGCAAAAAGAGTTGTAAAACAGAGCAACAATAATTTAACAACTGCCTTGCTTAGCAATGGAAATTTTGGATTCTGTTGTGGTTGTAAGTGAAGGACTACCTGTAGCTATTAAAATATAGTCAAGATGACATCTATTTGTACTTTGTACATATTGACTCCATTGACTTCTGAATTCATTTCTGTTTCTTGTAAGTTGGACTCAGGCTTTCATTAAAAAACAACAGGGATATCTGTTTAGTGATAATCTTAAACAAAATATTGGTAAGTGTTGAAACATTGTACAGTTACCCAAACAGACTGAATATTGTTAAGATGTAACCAGGGAGAGTACTTTATGAGGAAGGGGAAAATACTAGTATTATTTTGTGCATCTGTCGTAAATTTCTGCGTTTTTTATTATCCTTTTATAAAGGACAACTCTGTAGTAGAAAATGCTGATCAAAATTCTTGTTTGCTTGAATGCACATAGATTTTGGTGATATATATGCTACAGTGTTGTCCTTTTTAAAGAATCTATCTGAAATGCATAAGAAATTGCTGATCAAAATTCCATAAAAACAGCTGTTTTTGAGGCAGGTTTTCTTAGTTAGGTTCATATATTCTTTAAAATATTTTTTTTAAAAAAATTGTATATATATTATGAATACAGAAGGAAATTAATGTTCATATATCCCTTTGATTTTGCAGCACACAGGAGTCAACTTACAGAGCTAAAAATATCTAACCTTACAAACTGGAATATAACAGGGGAATTAAGTGATTGATAGAACTCAGTGTAGCTTTAGCCGTATTTCCAATGCTTGCCTTGATTCTGCCTTTGCTGGCTGGGAAATTCTAGGAGTTGAAGTCCACACATCTTAAAGTTGCAAAGGTTGAGAAAAAGGTTGATGTGACTCGCAATCACAACCAAGAAGCTGAATTCATGCTTATGAATCAAACCATTCTCCTGAGAAATATACTCCAAAACAAACTTGTACTCCATTTATTTTAGTGTTTCAAAGATTTTCATAGCTATCTATGATCTTGAGTATCTGAAGAACAAAATATTGTAATATGCACAGTTGGTTAATGTCCAAGTTTAGCTTATACAAATCTGCTGCAGATGAAGAAATGAAGTTATAAATGGACTGAAGATCAAATAGAATGCAACTAATAAGCTTTCTTAAGATGTTTTCAGGGGGTTGGGGTGATGGCATTGATATTTCTGGGATGATTGTTTCTTTAATCTTATTTCCCATGAGAAGTTGAAGGGGACAGTTGAAAACTGTAGATAAAATAAATTATTCCTTCTACTCCCCATCATTTGCTAGAAGATGAAAACAGGGAGAATTCGAAGTGGCCTTGTCTGCAAGTGTTATTGAAATCAACAGGATATTTATAAAACATGTAGGTAAACTTTTTTCATACGTAAATAACTTTTCCGCAAAGGAAAAATATACTTTTTTAATGATTGCTGTTCCATTAACTCTAGAACTGGGGTGTCAAACTCACAGTCTGCAGCCTGGATGTGTCATGCGCTGGCCATTCCCACCCCCATTTTAGTGAAGGGGGGAAAAGTCATGATACATCATGTGACAAAAATGTGACGCCTGCTCTAGAATACGAGGCAGAAATTCAACTAATGCAGCTTTTTATGGTACCTCAAAAAAGAGGAACACTGGGCCCTATCTAACAAAATGAAATTCAATGTAGAGAAAAATAAGTTTTACATTTAGGTCAAACACAACCCTTATGTGGCTCTCAATGAAATCGAGTTTGACACCCCTGCCCTAGTTCTTCTCAAAAACTATCTGGATTATATATTTAATATTCAGAATTGAATTTCTTTATTGGCTTGCATAGCATGAGGAGGCTATGATCAGTAGTGGGTTCCTACCGGTTCTGTCCAGTTCTTAGAACCAGTAGTAATGGTGGCGGGATGCTCCACCCACCCACCCAGACATCATCACTGATGCTCTGCGCATGTGCAGAAGTGCCGCGTGCTCCCGTTGCGAACTGGTAACGAAGGTAAGTAGAACCCACCCCTGGCTATGATGTATGGAAAGTATGAAACTTATAGTTTGTCACATCTAAAGACTGATCTGGACAGGTAAAGAGAGGAACAGAAGGCTATTACTATTTTTAAGTTGCTGACTACTCTACACCATTGCATTAAACGTAGACATCCAATAGACTTTACTGCTGTGTCAGTTTAATTTTCCTACCAGCACAAATGCAGCAAGTGAAGGTTAAAAGCACAGTACCTAATTTAATCATGTTGCTTTAGCAACACAATGTGGGACAAAATAGTCTCCTTGGCAACACTCTTATCTGTTTGATTGACAATAGTCATAAACATGGAAGCTGATTTTAATAAGAAGCAGAATCAGAGATAAGTTCCTTTTATAGCTACAGGGGTTATGATCTGATACAAGATCCAATTCTGAAATGAATGGAAACATGATTATCTGTCAGCAAAGAAGTCATGTGGCTCCAGTGGGGATCTCAGCTCTTAAAATGGAGGAAAAACAGTTGCTTTGTGCCATAATAATATATTGTCCCAATTCAGTGGAGATCTTTTTCCCTGAAAGTAAATCCAAATGAATAAAATAGAGCTTATTTTGGATTGGCATATATAATATTAAACTTTTTGTTGTTTCTTTTCAAAATTGGAATTGATGTATATTTCATTTTAAAAAAATAGAGATTTTTTTTCTGACTACCAGTATTAAGACATTTTAATATTTTAAGCACCTTTTTATCCCTATTAGTGTTTTGTTTTCAGTCACTATTTTGTTCCTTATCTTTAAACTAAAATCAGTAGTTCAACTATATTGTAAAAATAATTGGCAATGGTAGGTGTCACAACAGTGATGTGTATGACACCTTAAAATTAATTTATCATTGGTGCCAGTGATAATTGCTCCAGTGAAAACAGAGGATCCAACTACTATATATCTAATTAGGTATTGTATTATAGTTACACAATATCAAACTAAACCAAGGCGTAGTCTCATGCTAATAATAGTTAACAAAAGGTGAAAATTATCACACTCGTTTGTGCAGTGAAATAATAGATCTGTGGCCAACACCACTTCCTACAACCAGGCACAACTTTTGTTCAAGGAATTAACATCATTCCTTAAATAAGAATTTGGCACTGGCTCATTTGGATGAACAGCATAGTCAGATTTGGAAATTATGATTATCAATATACCTCAGGTTTAAAAAAAATATTTGGACTATTTCAGGTCTATTTTTTTTTTAATGAGAGAAAAAAGACATTCAAATAGAGCATCAGACAAAACAGTCTTCTGAATGTGCAGCAGCTATTAACTTCACACATAATACGTGTCGGTAGTAAGTAAGCACAATGTCATTGTGGCAACATAACTTCAAGATTGTAACTTTAAAATAAAGGTTTGAGTTGATTCACCTTAATTAAAACTAATTCTTTACACCTACATTCAATTGTTTATATTACAATTGTTTTTTTTTCTGAGGTGACATGGCATGGCTAACTACTCTGAAGAACTAAAGAAATGTTTCCTCTAAAACATTATTTTGCCTTTGGATCTAAAGCAGTGCATAAGCCTAATAAACAGCTTTAAGACCCATAGTGGAAAGTGAGGGGAAACAGTTCTTAATAATTAGTCCCTTGCATACAAAATTTGTTAATTTAGAAACTGAGCAAACCAACTGAACAAAACAGAGCTAATCAAGAAAAACTGCTTTCGGAAATGAGTGCACTGGGCTGAAAGGGAATGGGTGTTAAGCTTTCATTTTATTGTCTTTGTCTTTCCATATTATTTTCCAATATGATTCTAAGGTAGATTACCAGATGAGGTTTCTCTACTCACTTTAGTTTTTGTAGTGGTTTTGCTTGCAGTGTCAACAGTCTTCCTTGGACCAGGCAGATAATTTGATAAAAATACCAAATGTTGCAGTTAGATAAATATATTTGTTAAAGGGAGCAATAATAAGACATTGCTATTAGCTTTATTTTGTGGTGTTTGCCTTAGTTTCTTCTTTTATTGTGAAAGTGAGTCATAACTCTTAAGTCCTGGTCTAAATGTGGCAGAGGAAAATCCCTTTCTTTAAACTTGGGCCTGTTTGGTCATGTGTAAAGCATGTGTTTAACTGAAAATGCCTTCAGGGTGCACATATTGAAAGAGCTGAACTTAATATGTTGCAATTTTGTCCTCCTGACAAGCATATGAAGTAAGTTAAGCTAAACAATAGTGACTGGCTTGAGGTTACTTGAGTTTCATGGCTCAGTGGAGATTTGAATATTACCCTAATCCAACAATGATACATGGC
This sequence comes from Sibynophis collaris, assembly GCA_036250565.1. NCBI lineage: Eukaryota > Metazoa > Chordata > Lepidosauria > Squamata > Sibynophiidae > Sibynophis > Sibynophis collaris. The sequence continues at coordinate 301,511 of JANHFK010003545.1, read as the reverse complement.
TTTGCCATTCCCTCCCACTGCAGTGCTCCATCATTTCAAGACTGTTTTTAAAATGTTGTTAAATCTGCTGTTCCTACAATATGCTCTTACAGCAGACTCTCAGAAGAATGGAGAGCTGATTTTATAGAGGGGAATTCAGCGGTCACTGGAGCCCATGATAACAAGATAATCCAGGAAATCAAAAAAGTAGCTCGTGGCTAATATCCAAAGTACCAAAATCTACTAAATATTCCACCCTTGCCTTCCTAGAACAGTTTTATAGTTTGTTTTTTTTAATTTCCCCCCTTTGAAATGATAAACACATACTTTTTGAAGCAAAACATACAAAACTACCGGTAGTTAACTTGTTCCTCCTGGAATATTTTATCCTTTCAAAATGATAATCCCATTTCAAGAAAGAATTCAACAAAACCAATCACATCTTTTTGTACATCTATATATTTATACCTACTGTTAATCTTTGTATGTGTGCAATGTGGACAGATGGATATATTAAAGGTTTTCTTCTTTTCATAGAAAGGCTATTGTTCACAATTATTCATAATTAGGTTCAGAAGCAGTCCTTCTCTTTTAGTTTGAAATAGGTTATGGCTGAATATAGATAGCAGTTTTAAGGAGCATCCAGATAGATAGTTTCTTCTTTTTGCAATTGTAATGCCTTACTGGGGGATATTGTGCATTTTCTATATGTATATCCTATTATGTTCCATCTATTTCACTGCTTTCATTCATTTTCCATTATTTAAAAATATTATGGTTTTAACTTGAAGAAGAGTGATTTACTCAGTATCTGAAACAATGTTTAACATACATTACAGCCTTTCTATAATTGAGTGCATTCACTCTACTGCTGATTATCCATCTCTTTCCTCCCACCTTTCCCAGTATTGAAGACTTCTCTAGAATTTTGCACAAAATGTCCAAAATACAATAGTTTGTACTTTGAATGATTTGTTCATTTGTTTGCTTCCCTGGCTATTCATGCTATTCTCAAGAGTCTCCTCCGACAACAAGGTTAAAAAAATGTCAATATTCTTTCTATCCAGCTTCTTAAAAATCTAACATTCACTTCTATAGAATTTCACAGGGAAAAACATTGCTGCACAATTCTGATCTTTGTAACTGTGGACACACCAAGCATTTGAATGTCTTTTCCTTCATTGCAACTCTACCAAGTGCTAACTCAACAGCTGTTTTCCTTGCTGTTGATAATTAATCCAAAAAGGCAAAGGCCCTCTACTATTTCATGTCGATATCTTAATTGTCAATTCTATACTGGTTGCGGTATTGTCATTGGTCTTTTTTATATTTCATCTTAACTTAAAATCATATTCAAGTTCTAATTTCTCATTTTTCCTGGGTTCAAGGTTAATATAGCTTTCTTTTCAACAAGATTTCATTCTCACGCAAGTTTTGTGTTACTTGAGTCTTTTCATTTATATCTTTTATCTATACCTTTCATGTCAACTCTTATTAAGTATAAGAATTAATGCTATAATATAAATAAAGCATCTCTTTATGTAATAAACATACTTAGAAGGTACAGTTAAGAGGTCATTCTTATGAGATCAGTATATCAAGGACTTCAGCTTTTGAGAACAAATTAGCAAAGAGCTATTTGTTTACTTGAGTCCTAGGGAAAAATTATGATTTGGAATCCTGCACTATAACAAAAAACACTGACTTTACTTTCTAATGCATTCTCTATCTGTAGGAAACATGAGAAAACATTGGAGGATTTTTTCTTTGCACCTCTTTCTTTCTTGCTCTCTGTGGCCAAATTATGGACTTTCTTGTTTTATATTATTATAGTGTTCCTATGTTGGGAGAAGGCTGGTTTTAAAACGTACCCAAAATGTACTCTTTTCTTTTTTTATTCTGAAGAAAACATTCAGAAGACTGATACAGACTTTAATTAATTGCTACTACTCTTGAATGGCTAATTTAGTATTGTTCCAAAGTGATTCAGTATAATATATGTAGGTAGGAAATTAGTGAATGATTGTTTTTCATCGTCAGCAATAGTCATGAATATAATTGACTGTGAGTATAGCTATGATACTTACTAACTCAATTTCCATTCTGGTTTAACACAAGCCCTATTTCCACTGAAATTAAAATCAATGTTGCATATTCTACTGTTCTGCTTACCAGAGGTTTTTTTATATATAGTTTACAAATCTTGTAATAAGGACAGGCATTTAATAATTCTGAATGTGCTGCTCTTTCCTCTGCTGTTTCATTTTTCATGGATTTCCCTTCTGCTTCACACTGTTCTTTTATCAACAGTCTGTTAATCCCCTTTTAACTGTCCCCTGGATTGTTTCAAAATCATGTTACTGAAATTTGATGACACCATTGAAAAATTGGTATACCCTTTTCAGTGTTTCAAAAAGAAAACCATACATAAAATAGGCAAGCTAAAACTTTGGTAGGCTTAATATTTTATGTTGAATTCCTCTGAATTCTGCAATTTAAAAAAAGAAAGAAAACAAAGTTAGCTTATATAAGCACTCAAGACAGCTTATAACAATAAACAGCATACAATAAATTCAATATAACTGAAAAAAGTTAAAATAAATGTAGGTAAATTCAACAAATGGTTGAAAGTATAGAGAGAGATGTATTTTTGCCATTTCCCTAAGTTCTATGTGGGGAGAACATGCTGTAGTCACACAAAGTAATTTTTTTCCACACATACTAAATAGCCTACCTTTGGGCACAGGGGCATCTTCAGAAGAGTAACTGGGCAGGTTGATCACTGGGGATTGCTTGGGTGGACAATTCCTTAACTGTTGTGCGTTAAAAATCAACATTAACACCAACATTAAATTGTAGCCAATTGGCAGCTAGTGCAAGTATTTCAATTCAGGAAACATGTTACCCTATCATTTAGAAAACTGGCCACTTCTTTTGCATCTCTTCAATTTCAAATCATCTTTCAAGGGTAGAAACAGTCCTAATCTGAAACTACTTTTTAAAAATACCGGTATATATTTAAGCAAAGTAATATAGAGGCTCATGATTCCACTATTTCATTTCAGGAACATTTTTATCACTGTCAAAATCAGAGCATCTAAGAAAGTTGTATGTACTTACTCATTTGCATTAGTAATGTGATTCTTTGATATTCATGTTGGGAAAACAACATTAATATTGCTAAATAATATCAGTGTTTAAACTTAAAAAAGAAAGTATGTTACACAGAGAACAGTTTACAGTTTTGGCAAAAGAAATTCTGAAATTTGACATAAATTTGTCTTTCCACTAAAAATATTTTGCAATAGGGGTTGACACTAGACTAGAGTGAACAATTGATTTTTCAGTTTCAAATTTCATACCATGTTTTCCCGAAAATAAGACCCTGTGTTATATTTTTTTGAACCCTGAAATAAACGCTTGGCCTTATTGCCATGCGCTCAAAAGCCCGATTGGACTTATTATCAGGGGATGTCTTATTTTGGGGAAAACAGGGTAATTGCTTAGTTTCTTGAGGACTGCTTCATAAATTACATTTCTACAGCTGTCTGTCAAAGTATTTTTAGATGCACATCTTACCTATAATATAATATGCAGTCAGCTGATTTGGCAATATCATGGGGAAAACCTACTGTGCCTTATCAGTATCAAAGGAATTGGCTGTCTCTCATCAGTAGAGATTGTATATGAGTCAGAATATCCCTAATATTCCATATATCCCTAAAGTTGCCAGGGATTAATACCTAATATTCAGACATTATTTGAATAAGTAGAACAATAAAGATGGGATTTTATACACTTGAACGCTGTATATTTATAAGGATGTTTAATGGAGTTTAATGTACAACAAAAAATATAAGTAATTGGCACTTTAAAAACTGACATTTACTATGGCATGGGTCTATTGAACCATAGCCTTCTTTATTAGAAACATGGAATATTATTTTGAGAAACACATATAGAGTCAGCTATCATTTCTGGTGTGGGAAAATAAAAAAAAGAGGAAAATGAAATGAAGAAGGAACAGAGAGTAAAGATTTACTTATCTGTGAACAGTTACAAAATCAAATTGGTTTTATCTGAATCAGATAATTATGGCTTAATGTTGCATCGTGAGCCAGTTAAGATATCTAATATAATAAAAAGCCTCATTAAAATAACAGAATAAAGAGATGAATCTTGATCAATCACTTCTCATACTGGAAAGTCAACATGTTGTTCCATATTTTTTTTAATATTGCACTTCTGAATATCAGATTTTTGTTGTCCATTTATCAGAGGGATAAGCAATCTAATGAACCACAATTTCCACAGTCACATCCATGCAGGGTGCTAGAAATGAAAAGCCAGAAGATAGAATAATTTTTGGTATTATTCTCAGCTTTTGTATACTATTGGACTATTATATTTGGACTATTATATATGTATGGAGAGAGAGAATGGATGTTATTATTTGATAGTTTTTTTGCATTAATAGGATTCCTTTAACAGTAAATGAATCTGTCAGTCTTGTTGAAATCCTGGTTGTGCATGTCTCTGAAATATTACTGTCTTTCATATTTTTCTTCTTAAAGCCTTAAACCCCAAAGATCTGAGCCCAGTCTTCAAAGTTCTTGTCTAGGAAGACAGCTGTACCTATTTAACTTGAAAAATATTTTGGTACTCCTGTTTTTTCAGAATTTTTACACAAATCTATCAATGATTGCTAGATATGACAGCTATATACTCCCAAGTCAAAAGCCTGTCTCTTTGGATTCCATTTTCTAGATTGAAAAGCTAGAAGGTGTTGCTGTCGTTCTTATGCCCTACTTTCCAGGTTGGTCACTGGAGAAAACTGGATGCTGAACTAGATAGGTCTTTGATTTAGTACAGAAAATGCTTACATTCTTCTGAGTGCTGCCATCTGGTCAGAATATCATACACAGCTGCTTTCCCCTCCTCTTACTTCTACCAATTACTGTTTGCTGGAAGCACGATGTCTTGGCCTTTCAGGATATGATTAATACATTGCTCACTTTGTTACCATAGCATTACTGGCTCCAGGTACTATTTGTACCTAATGTGAAATACCTTAATGATCTCACAGTTTAAATTTTTGTAATTATGTTGTCTATTTTAGAAGAGAACCAACTATTTTTGTTCAGTGGTCACTTCTGTGGACATCATGCGCATTAATTTTCCATCTCTGTATTTAAAGTATGTCTTAAAAATGATGTGTTTATACAATTCTCTGTAGTGTAGTGGTTCAGAATCAAATAAAAGCATTTAAATTGGGAACAAAGGATATTGTTCACTTATTTTTTAATTTTATCTAGCTTCTTGTTCTCTACCAAATCTCAATCTTTTTATATAGAGAGTAAAGGAAAAGGCCTGTGATCTGTTCTATCACTGTATCATGATGTTGTCCATTGAACTATGGTGGTAACAAATTATTCAATAGGTCACAGGTGTCAAACTCGATCATGTCATGTGATGTATCATGACATATTGCGACATTTTTTGCCTTTGCAGAGCTGGGTTGGGCATGGTCTGCGCATGATATATCTGGCCCACAGCCACCAGCTTGACAGGCCTGGTCTATACGGAATACATGCAAAGGGAATTGGAATCCAAAACATCTGGAGACCTTTATGTTGCTAATCCTATGACATATTTCTTACATATTACACCATGGTATCTATCCCTCCCATCTTTGAATGGGAAAGGAAACAACCTGATAACCTCCACATATTTTGGAACTCAGCTGATTATCCTGGCTTTGTTGTTTAAAACGTTTGAAGGGGATCGTACTTTTTATTCTTGTCATACAGTTATGGCTCACCTATATACATGTCAAATAGTTTTGGCCTTCTAGTGTGCTTGTGTGCATTTAGCACAAAATATTACAATTGTGCATGGTGATATATCTGTGGTTGCTAGGTTTTGCAAGCATTTTTCATATAAGAATTGTTTGAATCATATGAAATTGAAAAACATGTACATTTATGGGTTGAGTTTATGTGCTATATTTAGAGGATAACTAAAACAATGTAATTGTATAAAGTGCATGTATTACACATACATTCCCATCCAAAATCTGAGCAGTTTTGCATCTGACGTTAACTGCTGAGAAGTTGTTTAGCCGGAACTGTGAGAAATCTGTGAACTCTGACCTAGAGGAACAGTATAGCAAACTGATAGAGGTAATTAGCATTGGAAGCGCATGCTGTTTGACAATCATTTTGCAAGTGCCATTTTAATGCAGGCGAACTCAGTTCCTTACCACTGATGAAAAAGTTAATTAAAGTTCATTGGACAATTTATTTGCATCAATGCTCTGTCTTTTAATATCTGCTCGTGAGATTTATCTCCCTTTCTTCTTTATAAATTAGTTTTGGGCCACCTTCTGTTAAATAATGAGAAAATCTATTTCTTACTCTGTGTTTATGTCTGTGTGTATATACACACAGAATTTTCTTGATTATATTCTTTGTACCTTTTAATTTTTACACAACTTCAGCATTAATTAATTGGGCTCACAGCTGAATGAAATTATAGTCTTTTGTTTTAGCAGCCTGTAGTGGGAGAAATAGTGATGGATAATATATATTGGCTAACAGGAATCAGATCATTTATTCATTCAGTTGTACAGTAAGGTAGTGTTATAATGATGAGGATTCTGGGACTAAATACATTTAACTCACTGGGTGGATTCACTAGCTATATGTGGTTTTGGCTTAGAAAATTGTATGAATTTGAGTATCTGGTTTGTAAACCATAACTTGGGGCTTAGCATAATGAATGCATGAATGAATGAATAGATCAAATGTTACAAGCTGCATTGTTAAATGGCTTAATGTATGTGATACCAATTAGTGTATCTAGAATGCAAAAAAGTAACTACAAGGAAAATATGATATTAGAAAAAGAATCCCTAACCTATTGGGGCTTGGTGGGCACATTGATAGTTTTGAGAGCATCTCTGAGCATGTACTTTCCAAAATGTGGGTTGGGAAGGGCTTGTCCATTCACAAGACCATTGACAGGGGAAACTTAATCAGATACAAAGCATAGCTGTATGCCATAGTCAACTTTATGCAACATGCTTATGGTTGTTTAGAGATATTTTTAGAAATAAAGTTATTCTGGGGGTTTTATAGAAAGTAAGATTTTTATTTTTTTGTAAAGTTTAAATTCCAAAAAAACCCCAAATGAGTAGGAAGTCTTGTTGGCATCAAGGGAATTATCATGGGCACCCTGTAATTTCAGGGACCACATAGAACAATGCAAAGCATTACCACAAAAATCCCACATAAGATTACTTTTCACTCCATATTTTTCCTTACCAGCTAAGTGCAACATTTCATATACAATTTTCTTTTGTTTCTCATTTCGTTTCCCCCCCCCCTTTATAGAGCTCTTATTTTGACAGATAAACAAAATATACTATCTTGACACAGCCAAGCAAATTGCATACCAGCAATCATGGAATCACTCTCTATATTCTAACTCTTGTATGCAGAGATTAGACTCATGGATAAAGTATTTATTTTTAATTATTTTATCGTTAAATCTTTATGCTGCCCATCTTGCTGAGGCAACTGCAGGAAGATTACAGTTATACAATTAAAATACCACATAAATATAAAAACAATAAAGAAGACCCATAATTTAAAATTCAGTTAACCAAGATGGAAAGGAAGGGAGCAAAGAGAGCATGAGGAGGAGGTGGGGTCTGACTAATCCATTAACCACCCCCAAGATGCCATTGCCTATTGGGGCCACAAGCCAGCTGGCAGAATCAGATATCCAAGCCATTTCAGAAGGCCAGAAGGATCTGTCCTTGAGGGGGCAATATGCTCCAGGGAGTGGCAGAAAAGGCTCTTTTCCTGCATCCCACCAGCCAAAATTCTTTGATTGACCCAGTCCACAGCATGCCTCTTCTGCTGGAGCAGGTGGGGCAAGGTCATCCCAATGGAATGAACCGGTTCCTCACATAACCTGGACCCATGCCATGAAGAGCTTTATAGGTGATAGCCAACACCTTGAATTGGACCCAGAAGCAAACTGGCAACCAGTGCAGCTCATGGAAGAGTAGTGTAACATGGGCTGTCCGAGGGGCCCCAAGAACTGCCTGCACAGCTGCACTCAGCACCAGCTGAAGCTTCTGGATACTTTTCAAGAGGGGCCCCATGTAGAGCACATAAAGTATGAATAAAGATGGGAAAGAGAGCTCTGTGCCAACTCATTTGCGGTGTTCACTAATCATTGGCAAGTCACTGTTCCTTCCTATAAGCAATCTGTTAAGCTGTGTGAGAAAAAAACATGGGGGAAGTAAGTTACACATCTAATGAAAAGAGATGAAAATATAATTACTTCTTTTAACTATTATTACACAGGTCTTGTTCATATTTTAATTATCCATTTTGTGGAAATAAGGAGTGGTATTTTTATGTCATATTCATGCTTCTCCTGTTATGAATAGGTTGAAACATTCTCCATGATTTAACACAAGGTCTTAGGGAACTCAGAACCTAAGGATATTGATCAACTACAACTCCCAATATCCTTTGCCAGGCATTGACTGGAGGTCTTTGAAAACTGCTGCTAATTCATCTGGGATGTTAAAAATAGCACCAAGTCATCCGTTAGGCAGCAGACTGTTGATGGGGCAGTTAAGTAGAGGAAAAACTGAGATGTTTATTGGTATTATTTTTGGTGCTGTGGCATTATGAAGAAGGTGATTCATTGTCAATGGAAGGACTTAATTTCACCAGAAGAAAACTTGTCAAAAAATGTGTCCCCAACCACATACTTCAACTGTCTGTGTTCCAGCTTGGCTACCGATGCCTGACATATTTCTCCATTAAGAGAAATTAATGGGAGATTCCCAATTGGTTGTTTTAACCCTAACATTCATATTGCTGTCACTAGATGTCACTCTGGTTTCACTAATATACTGCTAAGAACACCATTTGTCCAGCAGCGAACTACTGTTAGGAGAAATGAATACAATAAATAAAATTTTGAAGGGTATGGATAATATCACACCCCACTTCCTGCTGTGCCTCCTCATTGTGGTGGTGGGAATGTTCCTGGGTGGGATGAACAAAGAACCTTGGGAATGAATGCCAAGATACTCATAGCAGAGTCACCAATGCATGAAGGCCATCCTAGTTGTCCATTTAAAGCAATGGTTCCCAAAGTGGGCGGTACCACCCCCTGGGGGGCAGTGGGATGCCTTAGGGGGGCGCTAAGAGGCCAGGGGGGGC
>JANHFK010003545.1:214134-226004 GCA_036250565.1 Sibynophis collaris | reverse complement strand
AAGTGAAGACAAATTCCATAAACAAACCAAATAAAATATAACCTAAGTCCATATTTTCTATGCTATTGGGGTTAAGACATCTCCTTTTCTTAAAAACTTTTTAAAATACATACTTGAGTATTACATACTCAAATATTCTTGTCACCTGTCAGTGAAATTGGTTCCAAGAACAAATTCAAAACAGCTTTCAGGACTGTGCAGCAATCTTCTTATTCTAAGCCTACTTATTCTATTTTATTTTTTACTTTTTATTTTATTATTTACTTATTCTGTGTTGTCTACTATTTCAGCAATTTGCTGTTTGAGAGTTTATGCAGAAGAGTGACCAAAATGTTTATAAGAAATTATTTTATGTGTTGTGGCATTAAAAGAAAGCAAGATGTTGCATTCCTTTTTTGAACAACTGATAATAACACTGAAATATTTTCCTCACCTTGGGTTATTTTTTCCTTCTCTTAATTGCAGATAGTGAAATTATTCCTCCTGATTGCCTCCGTCCAAGATCCTTTACAGCTATCCGCCGACCTTCATTGCGCAGAGAGACTGAGGACACCCGTTTATCTGTAAGCCTTTGTGATCTCAACTTGCAGGAGGACAATTTCCAGGTCATGACGGCCATGTGTCCTATTCCACAGAATTCCCTCAACTCTCAGCATTCCCATCTCCTCCCATCTCAACTTGAAAGCGATCTCCGATTCCATCAGCTCAGGGGAGCCCATATTAAAATTCTGGATGACCAGACTGTGGCCCGTCTAGACCATGCTCGAGACGAGAGAACTTTGGTTTTTACCAGCAGGCCACTTAGAATCAATGAGACTATATTTGTTAAAATCAATAAATCTAACACTTCACGTACTGGGACACTGTCATATGGGGTAACCACTTGTGATCCTAGCACCCTGAGACCCAGTGACCTTCCTTATAACCCAGAGTCTTTAGTTGATCGAAAAGAGTTCTGGGCAGTCTGTAGAGTCCTGGTACCTCTCCAGAGTGGAGACATCTTGGGATTCATGGTGAATTCAGAAGGAGAACTGCACTTGAGTCACAATGGAGCAAGTGCAGGCATGCAAGTATGCGTGGATTGTTCCCAACCATTATGGATGTTCTTTGGTTTACATGGAGCAGTGATGCAAATTCGTGTCCTGGGTATGTTTCTCTCTTCTTATATGCATGCTGTTATTTTGTCAGTGAATTAAATGACCACTAGCACTAAAATACCGTATTGTGTAGCAAAGAAAAAGTTGTTTAGAGTATGAGATGCGTTAGAATGAGAAGACTGAAAAGGCATATTTGTTTTCCAGTCCCTTCAGCTTCAGCCAAATCTGCAGATGGCGAAGATAGTAATTATTATTTAGTCTGACGTCAAAATCACTTTCCAGTCTTTCTTTTCCAATACCAATATAATCCATCAAAAATAGTTTGATAAAGACCCCAATTTATATACAAGTGATAAGGAATAAGACTTAAAGAAATGGCTTTTGTGACTTATGATAGTAGTTTCTTTGCATTGTACCAATTTTGTGATGGGTCCTATTGCAGTTTCAAATTTCCAAATGTATCTTCAGGTCTAAGCAGGTTAAAGTTACGTTTAATATATACAATGTTTTAGACAAAACCCAGGGATATTTGCTCTGGAGTACTGAGGAACTGGAAGAGTTAATAAGAAAGGGAACAGACCATGAAAGGCTAGTGCTCAGTTGCACAAAAGTGGAACTTTTTGTTTGTGTCAAATGCTTTTTTCTAAAAGGACTCTATAAACTCCAGTGGTGGATTGTTACTGGTTCGGTCTGGATCTTGCGAACCAGTAATAATGGTGGCAAGAGGCTCTGTCCGGCTACCCGGACATCATCAGGGGCACTTTGTGCCTGTGCAATAGTGCCACACACAAGCACTCCCACTGGGAACCAGTAGCGAAGGTAAGTGGAACCCATCCCTGCTTCAAACAGCATATTAGGCCTATTGAAGAGCCTGTCCTGCTAAGCACATATATCAACTCTTCTCCATATGTAGTGTAGCTGGAATATTTTCAGTTGTTCAACAGACAATCACAGGCATACTGCTAGGCTTATCACTGAAACAGCCACATTTCTTTAAAAATCCCCCTTTCAAGATTGTAACAGGCTCTTTTAAATAGCAATTAGAACGATTCTATCACAAGGAGAGTTTGGCAGATACGAAACATGAAGTGTTTTTAATGAAAATCTCTTTATCTCATATTTTCTTTCAGGTGCTTTCTTCAGGTTCTAGGAGCAATCTTTTTAATTTGGCATTATGGAAAAATGGTTTTGTTAAAGAGACAGAAATGTTTTGAGGCAATCCAAATGGATTTGGTGGAAATCCATTTCTAAGTAGTTTTCAGAGAATAGGATTCTGGCCTATGTCATCTGCCTTTGGTATATCTTAGAAAGGAATTAGCCAGATGTGTGAAATACTGACTGACCCTATCCGTCAGGTTCATGTTGCTCTTTTTCTTTGCATGTTAGTCATATATTAGTAATGGTAATTTGAAGATACAGATATTTCTAATAAATTTAATCTTCAAATTTCATTACTAATATACATTTGACATTACACAGTGTCCTAAATTTGTCTTCTGTGGCAGCATCATTTAAAGTAACTACTGTAAATTTGAAGTTGCTTTGTTCTTGTGACAGTGGAACATTTCCTTTACAGAGACTCATCTATCTTTTTAAAAAGCTTAGAAGTTTCTCGTTCTATATTGTATATTTTTTTTATTTGTTAAGGTGTTTTTGCAAACTATATGAACTTGTTTTAGTCTGGAATAAGCATTCATATTATTAATAGAAGGTAGAGAGCAAAATAAAGCTGGTTCAAACTGAAGTTCATTTTAAAACATGTATTCAGAAATGCATTTGAGCATAACATTCGAACGTCATAAGTGATGGAATTGAAATAACTGAAGATTTATTTTACTGCAGAATCTGACCTTGAGATTCTCAAGTTGTCTTTTTCAGAGGTTTTCAAAGGTAACATGATTCATAACTTCTTCTTTGGGTGACATTTTCATATGATTACTCATTTCTCTCTTGATGTTATCTGTGGTTTCAAGAAAATAGATACAGTCCAGCTGTAGTTCTAAGCAATGAACTGCATGTAATAACTGGTTGTCCTGGATAAGGCTATTCATTGCAAAGGCATCTTGATTAGTTGGAACCAGGAGCATTCCTACCAGAGGGTGCTATGGTTCCAGAAGTGCTATGTATCAAGTTTGAATGAGAGCCTGTAAGTTACAGTAAAGAAATTTTCAACCAGTATATAAAATGTAACTTTTGTACCTCTGTGAGAGTAGAAGTGAATAACTTTCAGACTCAGAATAATAAAATAGCCTTAGGTGAAACAATGTTACTAATTAGTCAACTTGTTCCCGTAGTGTTCCCGACATCTTATGCTTGTATAGAATAAATTGGATACAGGGTGATTTATCATCTTTCTGAATTTATTTGTAACTAACAGGACATATAATGTGTATCTATTTCTTCCATGAATACCAAAGTTGGTTGACTTTTCTTTTGCTTTCTTACAAGAGTGACAGAATAGACTAAACTTTTTAATAACTGCCAAGTTTGTACTTCCAGCGAAATGTGCAATACAATAACACATTTTTATTATGTTTACATTTCTACTTTGTTCATCTACCTCCTCTACAAAAAAAAAAACCTCTTTGTGTACTTGTGAAATCAAGGATTTTTGAAACTGCACCCAAGCTGCCATTACATTGATGTATTAGGACTGCAATTCCTAGAACTCCCAGCCAACGTGAATCTCAGCCAAATTGGAAAATTACTGCACAGCCATGCCTGATGCAATTTTTTCTGAAGTAGATCTCTTTAAATCATTCGTGACACTCCAGAGGTCTTAGTTCATCCTCTACACCCTTGCTATGGGATAAGCTTTAGTTGACTATAATCCACCATTACTTTGCGGGCAGCCGAGCATTCATAAATGGTCAGTAGATGTGACATTGATGAAACAAAATGTTCTTATCATTGGCTTACAAATCCCAGACCATTTTAATCATATGTAACAACTGTTATGTAAACAGTCACAATGAAAAAAGACAATTAACACTATTTGTACCTTAAACATTTTATTTCCTTATGACCTCATTATTTATTGTTTCCATACACAACTGGACAATGAATGTGCACATATTCTTTCCTACAGGATAATACTTCATACATCTGGTGAACTTTTAAAGTGTATGTTTCTTTTGTTGCAATCAACTCTTATATTTTATTATATATAAACTATAAACTATAAAATATATTATTATATAACCGCCCTGAGTCCTGTGAAGGAGAAGGGCGGTCCAGAAATATGATAAAATAAATAAATAAAATAAATATATGGTACAAGAAGGTTCAGAAAATTGTAACTAGTGGTCTGTAATTTTCTAGTCCTAATGTGGTGGGCTTATCCTTTTAATATTTATGATAAGGAATCTTTTAAAGACTTTTCCTATTCCCCTGGGTTTGGGGGGGAGTTGGGGGGAAGAGTTGGGTTGTTTTTTTTATAAATGTGGCTAGCTCAGGAGCCTCTATACTAATTTGCAGAATTCTCCCAGTGCGATATTAGTAATTAAAACAGTGGGAATGGAATTATTTTAATTTCTAAAAATCTAGGATTCATTGGAATTATTGTGAAAAATTAAATAAGAACTTGTTAAATGAGATGTTATCTCATTAGGCCAAACCTGATTGGAAGGCTTTTAGTTACATATTTTTGGCTGAACATTTGTAGCTGCTGTTTAGTCTTTCTCTTTGTTGTGTGTATATTAACTGTGATGAAGTCTGTCCCTTGCTTTGATGTTTACAGTATACAGTTTAATTCTTTTCAACTGAACATATTGTGAGATAGGGAGGCAAGGATAGGGAGAAAGTGTGGCAGGTCCAGAACATTTGGATAACACTTATTGGAGGGAACTGACCTTGTTTATACAGGACTATGAATAGGAGTGCAGCAAACCATTCTATGATGCTAATAGGGAAATAAGAGAAGTTGCTTAGAAGCAGTAAGGAAACTATTATGTTGGAGATTATTCTGAGCTGACCAGACTGTTCGCATCCTGTAAGAATTTTCCAGATCTCCAGGATAAGTCAGTATGGCTAGAATAACCTCATAGTTCATTTCAGATAACCACCATAAACCTTTAAAAATAAGCATTGTCTGGCAATAACTTAGACCAGTGATGGCTAACCTTTTTGCTGCGTGCCAAAAGTGGGATTGCAGGGGGGGGGTTGCGCGCACACGTGCCCACACTCATAATTCAATGCACCCCTCTCGTGCATGCGCACATGACCCCCCACCCCTGCACTCCCCCCGCTTTTGGCACATGATGGTCCAGTAGGCCTGTTTGCTGACTTCCAGTTGGACTGGAAGGCCTGTTTTTCACTCTCCCCAGGCTCTGGGGAGGGCGAAAACGGCCTTCCCCACCCCTTCCGGAGGCCCTCTGGAGGCCAGAAACAGCCTGTTTCCCAACTTCTGGTGGGCCCGGAAGGCCCAAAAATCAGCTGTTCGGTGTTGCACGCGCGCTGCAGCTGAGCTGGGGCAACACTTGTGTACCCACCGATATGGCTCCAAGTGTTGCCATCACGGACCTAGACTTTCAATGCTTGATATGTGACAATATCTGCAGAAAATTAGGAGTTGAGATCATTATTTCCTTTCTGCATTAGACACTACGTGGTTAACACAATTGATGCCTGTAGTGCAACCCATTCTTCTACTTTAAACTTATGTACAAACAATAATATGCTTGTTCAATAAACCAGGGTTAAAAGCCAGGCCATAGTGTCACATCATGGGTTAATTGGAATTGCTTCAGGAAGTTGACATAATAACTTTTGGTGAGTGCAGGTTTAGCTTTAAAGAAAGCAAGATGAGATTTCTTGAATATAAGTTGTCATTTAACTGATGTTGTTGTTTAATTGCAATACTTTTCATCATTTCAGTGCAAATATAGATATGATATTTATCATTATGTCATGAAATTTGGTTCCAGATTTGACTAACAAATCATTGGTGCAGACTTCTCCATAATGGATTTGTATTGGAAGGAGAGGAATTTAATCCTTTTCTTCCAGTACAGCAGGGGTGTCAAACTCGCAGAGTCACCTTGTCATCACGTGACGTATCACAACTTTTCCCCTTCACTAAAACAGGGGTGGACGTGGCTGCATCATGCATCTGGCCCACAGGCCGCGAGTTTGATGCCCCTGCAGTACAGTCTTCCCTTCCACATCCGCTGTCTGCAATGGGAAAGTGAAGCCAAAACTATGCAATATGTGGCTTTCACAAAGTTGTTGGCTTCAAACCTTTGTAATCCAAATATGACAAACCTGAGTGTACTCCCAGGACAAGGACCTTTTCCACTATCTAGTTGGAATAATTTCTGCCCATCTTTGAGTTTTGCAGAAAACTATACTGATGAGACATCTGTGTATCTATTGCTGATCCCTCTCTTGCCTTTTTTCAAGTCACCATCAATCAGTCACCTGACTTTTCTCAAAAGGGAAAGGATGGCAAAGTCAGATCTTATATATGTGGAAGTTTTGTTTGGATCTTATTGGAATAAGTGTGAGAGTGCTACTTTAAGGTCAGTATAGTTAAATATTACTTTAATGTGTCTTATTCATGGACTTAATGAGTCTTTAAAAATAACAGCCATATTGACAATACAATGCCATCTATCAAGCCATGTTGGGCAAGTTCTTTCTTTTCAATTGGGGCAATGCAAGGTTCAGGGAATGTATAATCTAGAACAGATCAACATTTGCCTGCAAATGAAAACAGAGTCTGCTTGTGAATTTGGTGGGGAATAGTTACTCTGGCTCATATTTTAAGCTAGAGGCTATTGTCTCTCCATTCCTTTCCTCTTTCTCATTATTGAACTGATGGTAATCAGTTAACGTTTTAAAATTATCTACAAAAGCAGAGCCACACTGACTGCCAAAAGAAAATAGTCAAGAACTCCCCCCGATTGGCCAAAATTTGTTGTTAATGAATGGTCCATTAGAAACAGCTGACTTTTGTCAGAACATTGTCTTTAATGATCTTGGCATTTTGAGTTGCTTTATTGATTTTATTGCCTTTCCTTTACTGCTTTCTTTTTTAAAATGATAACATTAAAATGAAGAAATAGTTTTGTGCTACATCAAATAAGACAGAAAGTTGAAATAGTCACTGTAAAGTCAGTTTATTATTGTGAGATCCGTTTCCGAAGAACTGACTTGTGAATGTGATTTAGATATTTAAGTATTTACTGATTGATAAAAGACATCATGGAATATAACTGAAACTTTAAGTTCCACATTAGTGTTTAGATTTGCTAGACTTTAATTCACAAGACCGCCCTTATATATTATTAAGACATTCACAGAAAGAAAAACAATTGTAAATCATTTTGTGAAGGGCGAAGTATAAGCATTGTTATCAGAAGTAATGAATTTTTTGAAAGGTATAGTAACATTCATATTCAATGAATATAGATTGTAGATAACATAGATGGTGTGATACTGTTTCAGTAAATACAGAGTTAACCCTTTGGAATCTTGTTCAGGCTGTGTTTGTACCTGTCTGTTTTCAAACTTGTAGTTGACTTTCACATGTAATGATAGGTATGCACTCTTAACTGGGAAGACAGGCCTGCAGCTTTCTAATCTTTGCTCCAGTTGTTACTAATGGAATTCCAGTTGAATAGTGATTGTAACCTTTGTCTGACTTGCACAAAGTCAAAAACTAGAAGAAAATTAGAATATAGTGTGGGAAGAAATATCCATCTGGTTCAGTTCCAAGCTGGGAGAAGAACACTGAAAACATGGAGGCTAATTGGAAAGATGTTTAATGATGAAAAGAACCACCAAGCACATGGTTCTGGTGCAGCTGACCATATGGAGTTGAGAGTGGGTGGCTTTTATACCTTCTCTTGGGCTTTACACTTGAGCTTCCTATTGCTGTGCTAGGACATGTATTCTATTGGCTGTTGTCAAACTCCCAGAGGGCCATGTAGGGCTTATGTAGGGGTCATAGCTGGCTTTATAGGCAAAGTACAAATCCTAGGTGTTTGTCTGAGCTACATTTGGTTGACGTTTCTGAGGGTGATGAATGAAGAGGCTTGTGTTCTAAAAGGCTGTTGGCATTTTTTTATATCACATAAAAAATTTCATATCTATCTGAACAGCGTGTGGTCTGAGCACAATTAATTTTTAGTAGAAATGCCACATTAATCAACATTAATCATCATAATAAACATAATAAACATCAGTAACAATTGCAAAATAGTAATACAATTAGTTTATCTATTTTACAAAGTTTTCAATACAAAAGTTCTTATTATCTTTTGGATCTTTTTAGATTCTAATCTCTGATTCTGTTAATTAACCATTGGTAAATCAAGTTACTTTGTCACAAAGTATTCTGTTTCTTCCTTTTCTTTTAACTGTCCATCTCAGCACATTCTAATATTTTTTATAACACTTTCATCTGTAGGGATCTCTTCATTTTTCTATTGTGCAAGCACAATTCTTGCTGGCATTAATACAGGCAAAATTAAATATATTTTCCCTTTGTCATGCTATTCTGATAATATACCCAACAAATCTAAAATGGTTTCAAATATGTATGTTGTTTTATAATTTTTTTCTAACAAATCTAAAATGGTTTCAAATCTATATGTTGTTTTATATTTTTTTCTAGCCAAGCATGTATTTTAGTCCAATATTTTTTCGCCTTTCAGCATGTCCACCACATATGATAATGTTATGGTTCCTCATTAAATTATGACCCTTGAGCCAAGCTTCAAAAGAAATCTAGTTATTTATTAGGACCTTCAGGTCAGTTGACCGATAGTATGAACCTGGTATCTGATTGCATTTCTAACATTTAGCTGATAAATTTTCATACATCTTTGCTAATCTTGCTGGTGGTAAATGCCACCTATAAAACATTTTATATACATTCTCCTTACAGGCCATTGAAATTATTAGCTTACAATTTCTATCCCATAGTTTCAGCCATTTATCTAATTCTATTGGGTAGCCAAAGTTTTTAGCCCATCTTATCATTGTTTCTTTGACTTGCTCTTCTTCCAGTTTAATACTCAGTAAATAATTCTATATTTTTTAAAATTAATTTTTCATCTATCCCTAGTAGTATTTGATCTAGTCCTGTTGGTTCTTTATGAAAGTTATACATTCTTCTTGTCTTTCTCATGTCTTGATTGTATTTGCATATATGGCCAACATACTAAATCAATCCCTTGATTGGTCAGTTCTTGTTTTGTCATTCAAAATGTTTTTATATCTTACAATTTTTTCCACATCAATCACATTAGGGTATATCAGTGCCTCCATTGTGGAGAGCCAGACTGGTGTTTTCATATAATGTCTTTCTTTAACTTTTCCCCATACTAACAATAATGCATTTCTAACAAAATGTCTTTGAAAGAATCCATGCATTTTATTTTTGCCATACTATAAAAAAAGCATGCCACCCCAATTGGAGATCATGCCCCTCCAAATTCAATAATCTTTTATGTCTCAAATGTACCCATTCTTTCCCCCAGGCAAGTGCAGCGGCCTGATAATATAGCTCCCAATCTGGTAACCCCAAGCCCCTTTTATATTTAATATCTTGTAGCAGTTTCAATTTTATTCTTGCTTTTTTCCCTTACCAGATATATTTTAATACCATTTTGTGTAGTTCTTTAAAGATTTTTTTTCTAGTTTATTGGAATTGTTTGAAATAAGAATAATAGTCTTGGCAAGATATTCATTTTAGCTATTCTTCCTATCATTGATAGCTGCAGATTTTTCCATTTCTCCAAATCTAATTTAATTTGTTGTAACAATTTCATATAGTTATCTTCTTTAATAGTTGCACATCTTGCTGTTAACTGAATTCCTAAATATTTAACTTTCTTCACTAACTGGATATCTACCTTCTCCACCAGCTGTTTGTTTGTTTCTCTATAACATTTTTTACTAATATTTTAGTTTTCTCTTTATTCATTTTCAGTCTTGCCACTTTACCATATTCTGCTGTCATTTTTATTAGCTTGGGAGATTGTGTCTTCTCGCGAAACTTGTGTGTATTCTAAATATTTCATTGATTTCTGCTTGCATTTCCTGTTTTATAATTAATAAGGTGTTTGCCAACAATTCTGTCATTATATCATGTAGGTCTTCCCCCTTTTTCTCTTCTATGTTTTGAAATCTTAGAAAGTAGGTGGCTTTTTCCATTTGTAATGAAATCATGTTTTCCTCCAACTCTTTATTTTCTTCTGTAAACCTTTGATTTATTTTCTCCATTTTTTTCTCTACTTTTTCTGATTTTTCTTCTATTGTCTGAATCCTTTGCTCATTTTTTGCTATCATTCATTGAAGATTCCCTATACTTTCATCCATATTGTTTATTTTTTTCTTTCACCACTCCCAACTCACTTTTCACCTCATTTTGATTTTTTTGTTATGGCCTCCTGTAGGGATTGGAAGATCATTATCATGTCTTTTTTAATTTTTCTAATTGCAACATACTTTCTATGCACCTTTGATTTAATGGGCTTGATGCTGCAGATGATGTTGTAATAGATGGTGCAGATGTTGTTTTCTTTACAAGTTTACTTAGATTTGGACTGCTTGCCATTTCTGCTTGTGTCTATTAATCAAGTAAATTTAAAACTTAATTTAGCAAAGTACACCACACTGATCTCCTGTTCCCCAACCAGATCCAACACCACCAATTTCACAGTCTTATAACTTTTATAATTCACCCAATCAATCCTTATTTGCAACCGGTTGTTTTTTCTTCCTTCTTCTTTTCCCAGTAGATAATATTTGTAATCCACAAGGCCCACCAATTTCCCAAGAGTTGTAGTTCTCAATTCACTCAATTGGCTATATTTATAATCCCAAAGTGTTGAACTGGGAAAAAGAACAAAATATCCTATTTGCAATGTCTAGCCAAACCAGGAACCAGAAAGTAAAAAAAAAAAGGGGGGGGGGATCATTCACTTGATCTCAGAGCAAAAGGACTTTAGTGTTTTCGCTATATATCTCCAAGCCTTCAATGTGAACAATTTGCAGATGTTCTTCTTCTCTCAATAGTTGGCATTTATAATCCATAAGGCCTGCCAAATCTCCAAGATGTTATAGGTCTCAGTTCACTGTTAAATATTTATAATGCAAAGGCAACCTCAAAAAGGAAAAAGAAATAAAAAGAGAAAAAAATCATTTACTTAGTCTCAAAACAAACCCAAACCTTTGCTTCACTTTGCTAGTTGTATTTTATAATCCACAATAGTTCAAGGTATTCCACTGTTTTCACTGTATATCTCCAACTTCAATGTAAGCGATTTGCAGATGTTCTTGTTTTAAACTTCCATTTTAAAGATAACTGCCTCAGACATAACATTCCTTTTACTTGAAATGTTCTCTCCAACCAGTAGATCAGTGGTGGGTTTCTACTGGTTCACTACTGGATCCTGCAAATTGGTACTAGTGGCAGCGGGAGGCTCCGTCCACCTGCCCAGATGTCATCATGGATGCTCTGTGCATGGGCAGAAGTGCTGCACACGCTCCCATTGCAAACCAGTAGTGAAGGTAAGTGGAACCCACCACTGCAGTAGATGTCTCTCTTTTCTCAATTTCTCTGTTTTTCCTACAGTATTTTAAACTGTCAAAAACATTGAAAATGAAACTTTTTTCTTTTTAAAAAAACAACAACTATCCAGCCTAGATTGCCATAAAGTCATTCCAGATGAGGTTTTTAAAATCCGTACGGTCATTGGGAGGCGCAGGACTGGCGAGTGCCGAGGGTCACATCTGGTAAGGGGAAGGCGCCACCGATGTTTA
>JANHFK010003545.1:183905-207883 GCA_036250565.1 Sibynophis collaris | reverse complement strand
GGGCAGGCCATTTGTCATCCAGTCCAAATAATAGTGTGTGCTGAACACTTCTAATATGTATTTTACAGTGCAGAGATTTTGTTGTACTGTATGGTTGACATATTTTATAATTAAGGTGATGTTTCAAAGAACCCTCCTTGCACTCCATTTTATATGATAAACTGGACCTCAGGATTCAAAAGATCTCTACAAATTTGATATTTCCATGAGTAGAGAACCTATCATTTGGTTGTTTTTCTTCTACTATGATTGTGGAGGGCTACCCAAATCCTCAATTAATTTTGTCTATCTTTGGGCTTCTTCAAATTACAATAGCCATGTGGTGTTTAACAGAAATGCTCAACCCATACTATGCTAGTCCTATACCCCCACTATATGAAATTAATGCTGGACAGTTGTTACAAAAATCACCTTGAATGGTTGCAAGCACACAATCATTTGCAAGGGAACCAGCAAGGATTTTGTCAGTATCAATACCAATCAGAGCTAGACAATTGGTGCCCTACAGATGTTTTAGATTTTAATTTTCATCCATTCTACCAAGAATGGTCCAAAACAAGGAACTGTAGCAATTGCAGGCCCGAATATCTGGAGGACATCAGCTTGCATTTTTGGCCAGATCCTTATAAAGGGAACAAATATGCAACCAGGTAGGTTTCATGCTACAGTTCAAGTCCTATGTAGATGGGAAACTGGTTCAATGGGGTGAGAAATATGTGCCACTCCAGAATTACTGAACCATAATTACTAGCAGCCTTTGGCCAGCATGACTTATGGTATTGGGTGATGGATGTTCAGTAGCATTCAGTAAGATTCTAGATTCTTCTCTCCTATGTTGCTGTGCAAGAAACTTGTTGCTAGAGTAGTTATAAATCTAAAATGAAATAATTAGTTCTAAAGTGTTTGCTTGTTCCAGGAAATTCTGAAAGGATTGTGTGCTATGTTTTTTTTAACAATCTCAAAAAGCACTGAGTTATTTAATGTAAAGTGGACATTAAATTTATACCACTCAGCTCAGGAACTTCACCTTGCTGTGATATTGTAAAGTCATTTGAAGTTTTTGTTCCAGTGACCTGAGTATAATATATACTCAGCTGATAATATATACCCTATTGCTTTCAATGAAAAGATCTAAATAAAGAATTCTAAGTATAGATTGCAATTTTAAGTGACTTGAATTTGGCAGTATTTCTGCTGAAATCAATGGGACTTAGTTCTAAATTAATACTGTTAGGAATAGATTACGTGTTTCCTGCAAAATTCATAAAGAAGTCAACATTTATGTATATTTGTGGAATCCTACAAGTACAAAATAATGTTTGAGTTGACAATTAGGTAATGCATTTTTTTTTAAAGATAGTATAAATTTTCTGGCCAAGAGTTAAAGATGGCATAAGATTTCATGCAGAGCAAATTTGATGTAATGAAGTTTCTCTAAAGGAACATACCACAATACCACTCACAATAATATTTTCAGTTATATTAATGAAGAAAGCAGATTTCAGACTTTTATCTGAAAAAGGTAGCAAAAAGGATTTTCTGGGCATCAATATTTATAGATTTCTTGGATATAATTGTGGAGGTGAGGCAACAAACCAGCTAAAGCCAATCCAGCTAACAGTTGGAGATTATACATGTCCATTTCATAGGTAAAACTTTTTTTAGCTGCAAAGATGTTTAGGCTAGCATGTTTAAGAACTTGCAACATTATTTACTTTTCTCCTTTTTATGGAATGCTGTTTTGATAGGATATGATGTTTGGGAAAACTTAACCATAGGCTTTGTGCTTAGCAATTACTTAATATATTATGTGTAGAGTAGCTGGTACTGTGCATGGGAAAATATTGGCTTCATTTAAAAATGCTAGGAATTTACTAATTAGGACTGTACAGCATTATGGATTCAAAGAGGGAAAGGGTTCTTTGAAGCACATTTAGGAAGTCAAATATCACATGTGATCAAATCCTTAAAATAGCTGCCTCTTTAAGTAGAGCATGATCCCAGAAAAAGATATAGCTATTTTAATGATACTACTTTAAGGAGTGTTCTGCAATTGGTATGAGTATCCTATGTGGCCAAACACCTTTTGAATCCAAAGTGCTGCAAGTCTTGTCTTTTACATGCTCCCCATACTTTACATACAGTTTTGGCTATTAAACAATGTTACAGACAAAAACTAGGGGAAATGTGCAAGAAAAGTATTATAGTCTGCTGGACTTCACATTTTCAGTCCAATTTATTTCATCCTCCATTTGTTTGAATTACATTGATTTCTTTCTCCATCGAGTATAATGGAAGATTGAAGTAGTCTTCTGATTCTTGTAATGGTCATTGATATTATTTTATGAATATATGAGAGAGAACTCCCAGAATTAGGTCAAAATAATGGTCTTCACTTTACATGCTACAGTATTTTTTTTTAATGCACAAGCACAGCCTGAATGATATCAAAATTAAAAATGCATCTTTGCACACTAACAATTTCTCTGCACTCTTTCTCATCATGTCCTTTGATATTTCTATAAATTTTGCACTAAGTTGTTCCTCAAACACTTTTCTAAGTGCAAAAGTAATGCTTTAAAAAACTAAGCAGTTAAAAAAAGTCTAATAAAGTTTTTTTGTTGATGGATTCTCATTCATTCAAATTCCTATTTCTTCATATCATGGACCTGAATGAATGGGGCACATAGGTGAGGTGTTCTTTTTACATCTCTAAATGCCAAACAGCTTCCCCCCTTAAAGATTTTTTTTCCTGTAGCATAAAGAGTAACTTTAACCCTTAATTCAAAATTTTGCATGTGTAAATCAAGTCTCGTTTGAGTTCATGTTGTCCCCTGGTGTCTTCATGGACCATGCATACAGATTATTTTGGTTACAGTCTGGAAGTGGTTTTCCACTGCCGTCTTTCTAGACATTTAAAAAAAAAATAGTCGAGTTTACAGCCCTCATGCTATCTATTAACTTAGTATGCAAGTTTCTGAGCCCAGAAAAGATTGGTCAGATGCTGCCATCAGTAAGAATGACATAATTTTCAAATGAGCAATTAGTTAACAGTAACAAAAAATCCAAAAGAATGAATCATGAAAAGTTTTTGCTTTATAATAAAATGTGCTAGTCTTAAAAGATGTATCAAACTTTTTATTGGTTTTTGCCCACTATTGCTTGTCTCTTTTTTAGAAAGTGGGATGTTAGTAACATAAGGCAGTCCAAATTTGTTCGACACCAAGGGAAAGAAGCCTTGGTTTAATTAATTTTGTTCTCTCCCAGTAAACAGTTGAAATACCAATTGTTAACAACTTGTTATTCACTGACCCCTAAATATTTCTTCAATATTTCATAAAACATCTCTTCTTGACCACTTGTCTAATAGTGCGGTTCAATTCAATTCCTTATGTTTAGCTTATTGTACTCCTAATTATATCACACCAAAGCAAACATTGTAAATACCTGCATTGAAGCAAAATTGCCAGCTTTAAACCATAATTAAGAGACAAGGAAAGATTGTTTTGACTTGAAACTATGGCCTGTTTTCCCCCCTTAAAATAACATTAATCCCCTAATTATCAATATCCCCTGTAAAATATCTTAACAACGTATTTTTAAAAGACTTTTAAAAAAGAATCCAAAAGTACAAAAGGTAGGAAGCTTATACTAGACACTAATCCTAAATTGCTTTGAGGATCTGAACATCCTCTGTTGTGTGGCCTTTTCTGGAGCAAAACTAAGAGATCCCACTGATATTGCCTTCCTCTATTATATAACTTAAGATCAATTCGGCTTTTTGCCAGAGTCATGTGGCTGTTTGTTCCAAGAAAGCATGGGAGGGAAGAATCACCAGAAACTCCAACCGCAAATGCTCACAGAGCAGAACCATAGGAAAATAGTAGAGCCCTCTACTTTTCTCACTTGCTTGGCACTGTGTGCACATATAGATCAGAACCCAGTTTCCAAGAACCTTTTTCTCCATTTCCCCTCCATCAGCAGCATCATTTTTGCACATGGAAACCAAAAATATATTTGCATGGAAAAAAGCTAGCTCAGAATGGTACTTGGAAGTGAAGAGAAAGAAGTACTAGAAAATAGGGACTCTTCTCTTAACCATTATTATAAAGGTAGAACTTTGTATACTGATGACCAAAGGTTTTGGCTAAGAGGAGCCAAAAAGGAAGATGAAGCAAATGTTTTTCGTGCAGGAGAGGAGCATTACACGAGAACAGCAGTAAGCTTGGAGTTTGATTTCTTTTCCTGTGTCCCCATGTAAAATCTGAAATAATTTCTGTGATTCAATGTGATTGACAAGAAAATTTCAACTTTCAAATGCTTTATTTATTTGTATGTTTGTGTTTTCAAGACAGATATAAAAATCTGTTCTATTCAGTGTGACAATTGCATAGCTGTAAATAAAGTTGATTTAGGTAATCTGTGGAATTGCAGATGTGGGCTGCTTGTGGCGTACAAGGTAAGTAAGTATCATGGGATGAGCGTGTGAGCACAGAGAGCTCCATCAACTCAGTTACCTGGTCATAGGTACAGGTATTTGCATGCACAGGTGTCACATCACACAATTTGAAAATAGAAAATTGTCCCTACTTGATTCGATGCACCATTTGCATTTTTTTCTGAAAGGCCCACCAAGTATGGAACTAAAGACTATGGTTGTTGTGACTATTGAGCACACACTTTCAGAAAAACAAGAAGCCACAGAGAGTAAATTGTGAGCATGTTTTGAGCTCCTAGATGGTTTTCCAGCCATGCATGAACAAGATTAGCATTTCTTACCTTTTAACACAGTTGCTGCAATGTGCAGTTAGACATCATGATCTTAAGGATTTCTCAGTATTGCTCTTTTCTTATACCTCATGTCCAAGAGCCTATTGACTAATCTTATTGTGCACTTTACTTTAGATTACAATCAGTTGTGAGTTGTTGATACCCTCCCCATGCTTATCATCTGGTTTCTTTAAAATTCCTACCACATTATTTTTGCTTCATGCATAAAACCTACAGAACAGGCAAGAAATAACAATGCAAACATTAATGTTGAATCACTACCATCTAGTGGTTACTTTAATGATTGGCACATGACATTCAGAATTACTGATAAAAATGTTTGAAGATGAAGGGACAAACTATCTATTACATATAGAATATGTGGCACATATCTTGATTTTTTTTCTCAAAGAAAAACATATGGAAGGAAATGATTTAACTCTGTTGGTTAGTTTCTCTTAAAGGGATTCCCATTAAAACTGATATTATCCCTTCTCTTTCCATAATATGCTAGTTTATTTCAAACATATGCTAAGTATTACAATTTTTGGAATAGCAGCTTGGAGATTTTAAAAATAATCATTACATTTTTATACCACAAATCATCAGAACTGCATGGCAGATTACAATTTAACCTAATTGAACAAAAATAGCTTTTGGGTGAAATCTGTTGCATGATATGCATTATGTAGTTTACTCTTAAGTAATTGGCAATTACATTTGTGCTATTAACATTTTCATGTGTTAACTATCATCTGAGAAAAGAAAATCTTTGTTGTTGCATATTTGTAACACATAGACTACCGTGTTTCCCCCAAAATAAGACCCTGCCTTATATTTTTTTGAACCCTGAAATAAGCGCTTGGCCTTATTGCCATGTGCTCAAAAGCCCGATTGGGCTTATTATCAGGGAATGTCTTATTTTGGGGGAAAACAGGGTAGGTACAACCTACACATTTCCATGAATAAAAACCTTTAGATAAGTAGTTGATGTGTTGGTCTCCAAGATGCTACAACACTCTGGATTGAATCAGGCATTTAAATTAGTCATGTGTACACTCATTCCCAATTATTTTCAGTGGATTTATCTAAGCATGACTAAACCTGGATGTACTATTTTATTTATTTGTTAAATTGTTTTTGTTTCGATAAAGATGTACTTTTGTGGACTAAGGTTGAGGTATGCATCATCTGAAATGAAGATTGCATCCAAAAAACCCCTATGCCATAATAAATCTACTATATGAATAATTAAGATGCCAGAAGTGAACTGGCTTTTCTCAGACTTCACCAATGACTGGCAATGTGAAAACTTTATTTTAAAATATGTTTTGGGCTGTTGACAATTAAATGCAAAGAACACATCTGTATTCATTGGTATACATAAAACAACAAAGCTTTTTGGTTGAATCTTATGTAATTCTTTCTATTGAAAATACTTTGCTCTCCATAGATCAGTATATAAATAACTGGCAGCACCATACAGTGCATGCTTAAAAAATTATTTGACTAAGTTCTTTGGAAATGTAAGCATATCCATTTATTGAATACTATGCTATTCATTAAAGCAGTCTTATTTTTTTAATAAAGTATCAAGAATGTATTCATTAAAATCAATGCAACTTTTACAGAGGTACTACTGATTTATATCTTTCTTTTAAACTGAAAAAAATGTAGGGCTGCTTTAATCAATTCTCAGAATGTTGAAATGTGCACAGCCATTGAGCCACACTATGCATAAAACTTTATGTAAGGAGTGAACATCAAGTCTTATATTTTATAAATAATATTCTATAGTACCAAGTTTATTCAAATAGATCAGGAATTAAGTTGAGTCTGTGGATATTCTAATGTTTCGAGTCAACCTCAACAGCATTCTCGGAGAGGCAGACGTAGCTAGAGATTAGCCGAATCCCATAAAATGTAGGGAATAGGTATTTCGCCCAGAGTGCAACAATCCTGTATGAAATTTCATAGGATTCAATATTACTTGAATTCTCCAATCCTGAAATTGATCCCTAAACTTTGGAATGTACCCTCAGATACACCACAACTTGCAGTTACAGGCTGTTATAATCTTATTTGTGGCCTTTTGTGAAGGATAAATAAATCCTTCAGAAATGTACAAGTTACACCTGCAAAGAAAAATAACTTTCCCCAAATCATCACATATGCTAGAAAAAATACGTTCATCAGTTAGATGAATTGTTAAAGGGAAAAGATAGCTTCACATATTCCTATCGTCTCATGTACAATGCCATTAAGAAAATAATGAATTCTGAATTACTTTTAGAAATGTTGCTTTTGAAGATTTCTAAAGATCCTTTCCACGCTCGCTGCCTTCTTCAAGAAGATTCCCATGTCATAGTAACTCCATACGAAAGTTGTATCTGCTTTGATTGTCTTATGTAATGTAGGGGAAATATTTTTCAAGTCAAACTTGACTCTTGGTGGCTTTATGGACTCAACAATGTACATTCTTTTTGGGAACAGATGAAAAATGACTCTTCTAGGAGGATTTTTAAAAATGTTTTATTCCCTCAAGTAACACTGTCAAATACTCCCTGGTATTTGAGCCTCCAATCCACGTTTTTACTAGTACTAACCTTGTTTAGCTTCTCAGCTTCTCAAAAGTTAGCTAGATGTCACTTGAAGATTTTAAATAAGTTTTGTGAATTAACAGTTTTAGGTGATGTTGATAATTCATTAAGAAATCATTCGGATGTTAAAGTGAAGATATTAAGATGTTTTTGTAACAAGTTTATAGTTTTTTAATGCTAGAAGAAATGAGTTCGCTAATAACTGGAACATAGTTGAAAGAATAAAAACTTTAACCCTTCTGACACAGCAAACATAATGGAAATAATTGGAAATAATAAAAATAAATACAATTTGCAATCATTTGAAGGATATGCTTTATTCCTCCCTTTTTTTAAAAAAAAGAAGTATGGCCAGTTAAAACACACAGTAATATCTAAATCGTAAATAATTTTTATGGTTTTCAAAGAATCTTTTTCAAAGGGTAAAATCTTTTTTAATTAAACAGGACATTATGTCTTTGATTTTAAAACAAACATACACACAGGTAAAACTCAACAACGAAAAACATAAATATAAAAATTAAAGTTCATATTAGCACCACCTTTGGTCCAAGCAATGAGTAAACTGGGAGATCACTGTGAGGTATAGTTAGTTATCAAGTTCTGTCTTCTGAGACATTTAATATTGTACTATGGTTTTACATTGCAAGAACCTGGGAATAAAACAAGAGAGGCTGCAGACTAGATTCTCTTGGAAGTGCCTTTAAATGATTTCTTGTATGAATGTAAAACTGCAGTGTAATCACTGCATATGATCTGGATAATAAAAGATGCTGGCTGCAGTTCAGTTTATCTTTAGTTGCATATGACCTGAGAGTTGTGCCTTTGTATTCACTAGTTAAGATATAATAAGGAATTTTGGAAGCACATCTCTTAGTTTACCTATTCATCAAGTACCTCTAAGGGCTTTCCTGGATATTTGTCCAGTTGGCACCTCACTTTTTTAAAAAAAACGTTGCATGTATGTAGTGTTTTTATTGTACAGAAGCTTGCATAATACAGACTTTATCCAGCTCAGATACCCTGATGGGCACAAGACTACATTTCATGCTTTGCAAGATCATTTCCACAATTACTCCACCATGCCATTCCTGCAAATTCCAATGGAGCATCCCAAAAAGATGAAACATAAACCATTAAAAAATAGAAAGTTGGGCCAAACATGTCCCCAAATGCCTAGTTTTCAATGATTGAAACTAACAAATCAACTCAATTGCCAAGCAATACTAGTGCCAGGTGTCTACCAGAAAAAAAAAACTTTACATATTTCAATAATAATCAAGTATATAGATGCCAATGAATATTGCAGCACGAAACTGTAAAAAGATGCAACATTTTTGGTTGAAACTGCACTTCTATTCAAATTCCATCTTTGGAAATTAAAGACTGACACTGTTCTTAGAAAGGAGCATTTGACCTTTAGGTATGATTAATCTATATTCAAATTATTAATACTATTTAGTCTTACACCTTTAATTCCAATTAGCAGTCTAAATATAGACATTATCCTTTGCTGCCAGTTTGTTTTATATAGATTAGTGTAATAAATTTATGGCTGACCAATGTATTTGTACAGAATTAATGACTAGTTTGCACTCATGTAAATTGTTCCCCCAAATGATTCTTACCAATGTGACCAACAATTTTGCAGAAAGAATAATAATATGTAAGGATCTAATATTCTTCAACTTAACTATTTTCTCCACTTTTGAAAACAGTGAATATCTTTGAGCTCTTTTTTTCTTGTTCCCCAAAGTGCACTCCAAATAAGATCCCTTTCTGGATCCTTCCTTAATGCAAACAACTCAAAACACCTCAGTCTTCACTATAAACCAATATCTATTCTAACTTCAAGAAATGATCTTTCTCAGGAAACTAACCAAACAACATTAAGCACATCCTCCATCCATCTTGACCACACAGCTCAAGGACCAGCCATACATCCTTCATCATCTCTTTATCAACGTACTCTTCTCAGACTTCTAATAATTACATTCTCTTTATTCTAGATAACAACAATCATAATAAGCCCATTAGAAAGGCAGCACTGATTTCTATTAATTCATTGGAAGTTCTGTGCTGAACCATATGACAGCAAATTCCAATGACTTACTTCATACTAAAAAAACAACTTCAGTTCATTTTAGTATTTGTTTTATATTAAAGAGAATAACATTTGTTTTCTTCAAGCTTTTAGATCCTTACATATCTTACTATTCTCTGAATTTTAGAACTTTTTAAACAAGTAAGATGGTCACTTTTTTGCACATTTTGATTTTATACAACTGAATATATAACTGCAGTTTTGCAAAGCAAGTTTTAAAATGCTACGAAATGTGAGGGCAACAGCTGGCTTTATCTTTCATTTCTAATTATTCACTTCTTTTGAACAATGCATTGTCCCTTAGTCTAAACACTAAGGTTATACGGTCATGCCATTTTTCAAATCATTTCATTTTTTCCTCCAAATATAAAAGACATTACTTCTTCCAATTATAGGCATTCATTAACTAACTTACCACACACACAATATAGAAATATCACATTTGACAATATAGTTAGTCCTCAACTTACAACCATTCATTTACTGACAAAAATTACAATGGCACTGACAACTGACATGACCTTTTTCACTTATGATGGTTGCTGGAACCCTGTAGTCATGTGATTAAAATACAGATGATTGGTAGCTGGTATATTCATGACACCTACAGTGTGCCAGGGTCATGTGATCATCTTTTGACAAGCAAAGCCAGAATTACTTAATTACCGTTACTAACTTAACAACTGCAGTGTTTCACTTAACTGCGGCAAGAAAGGTTGTAAATTGGATTAAAACTCACTTAACAAATGTCTCACTTAACAATGGAAATTTTGGGTGCAATTGTGGTCATAAGTTGAGGAGTACCTGTATGGGGAAAACATAACATAGCCTAACATAAAAAGGTATCACACAAATACACATAAAAGGAATTCATGAAATCAAACACTTGGGAGGGGGAGAGAATGATGTATATCTGCATATTAACTCATTTTTGAAACATTTTTTTTTAATTTAATCCAATCAGCCTTTCCTCAGTCACAATCCAGTTATTTCTGACCATTAAAGAATACTACATCTATCCTCCAATTTGGTGTCATAATAAACAGGTGTCTCAACACAGGGCAGTAGTAGCTGTTGTGTTGGATGTGGAACATGTACAAAAATACCCTCAACAGTGTGAAACTTTGTTCATTTTTTCCTGAAAAAGTGCACTCTACAATTAATTTTAACACTTCAAGGGGCCAGCCCATCTGGGAAATTTAAAGGCACCAATGTATTTGCTTCTGTCTCTGCTAGGCCTAAATGATTTTATCACCCTGAGAACAGGGCTTGGACTCAAATCAGATTGGGCTGTTCTGTCCCCAAGGCGAAGATCTGAATTCAGTGAAACTGTTCTCCTGCCACTTTACTTAACACAATTTATACAAGCCCCTCGCAAAAACTGAGGCTTCTCCAATTTGGTATTCTAAAAGCCAAGTGGAGGCTGAGGAATATCAATTAAAGGAACTGGACAAATTCATAGACTTCCAAGGATGCTTGAAAAAGGTCACTTGATTCCTAAGTCCTTGATTTAGAATTTACAATTAACTAGATGAACTGAGATACCAGCAGTAATCGTACAAGTCTAGAAGGCAATTTTGGAACCTGATAAGTTTTTCATGTACTTCCCATTAATCTGTACATATTTACTATAAACTTAAGACTACTTCCCCACAATCCTCCTGAAAAAATATTTACAAAGAAACTTATGCTCCACCGATTTGTACCTATTAAAGGCCTAAGATTATGTAAAGTACCCCTGATTTAGCCATAAAATATATGGCTGGCTTTTCTGAGATGTGATTTTGACTATTTAGCAGCAATCTATAGTTGATATTAAAGGTATTGTTAAAGTCACAAATTTTCTTTGCATGTGCAGTCTGAATCTGATCAGACTAAAAAACATGACCGTTAACTAAAATATTCTAAAAGCAAACCTAACTGGAGTCTGTTGCACTCATTGTGATCAATGAGAATATAAAAACAAGAAATGTTGTTCCTTTTAGCAAGACACTGATAGCATGAAGAAAGGCATCCTTGATATCACTTCCTTAATTTACAAATGCAAGTCTAGAGAGGTTATTTTGTTAAGTTATGTATTCCTGTGTTAAAATAAGATGTCCAGTGGCTAAGAAGTAGCCACACGAAGTGGCTAAGTTGTAAGACTATTTTCTGCTTATTCATATTCCATTAAAAAGCTTGTGTTGTTTATAGAAATATATTTAAGAAAAGCACATTTTATTAAAAATTTCAATAAAATTATTTATATATAAAAGAATGCTTTCTAAATGGGAAAAGGACATTCTTTGGATAAAAATTCAGTGATAGTGAAATTCAGACCTCAGTTTGGTTTTCTAATTTCACATAGTATAGACATGTCCTAGTTTCTGAAAACTGTTGCTTCTCATTTCACTCAGTTCAGTGTGATGAATTAAATAAATGGCTAAGATAATTTCCATCAAGTGTTAATGTCAAGCATCTGAACATAAATGTTTTATTTTCAATTGTAATAAAGACAGAAATACTTTCATCCAGCCACTTTATTTATATGCTACTTTAGTGATGATGGGTTAATAAAGTTCTGAATCTTTTCTTCTTTTAAGAAAGGAGAGATCAAACTGCAACTTTATAGAAGTTTCTGTTTTTAAACAGTCTAATTCTGGAATAGACTATTAAGATACCATGCAATACAGACATACTCTATTTCAAGCATTTACTTCTTGTGTTTCATGCAGACTTAAACAGCAAGTGCCCTTTGTCAACATGCTTTCAGTGTGGCAACTTCTGTCCAGGCTCCAGGACCTATTTCATGCTTCTATAGCATGATAAACAGCACCTACATATCAATTCAGGAGTAAATTCCTCTGACATCAATGTAAATCAGATAAGAATTTGGAATTTCTGCTTAAGTTAAAGAGTGCATATGGCTACAAAAAAAGATGGAATACTGAACATTGCAAAGAAAAGGGACAGCTGAACAGCCAGGAACCATCAAGATGTCATATTTCTATTTGAATGTGATAAACTTCTGCTGCCAAAATCAAAGTTACACAGCCAATTTTTCCCCACAAAATTTTCTTCATCCACTTCCTGCTTACTTCTGCTGTTGTTCAACTTTCCCCAATCCTCAGTTTTTTTTTACTTAAGAGTGCATGATAAAAAATGACAGATGTTTAAAATCACACTGTTCATCCACTTCAAGTCCTGGATGAGGAACCTGTTTTTGCCCTTTCAATATTGCACTGATCCTCTATTTGGATACTACACTGAGAATGCAAATATTGGATAAAACGTAACAATAATTAAAATATATATAATGAACAAATTAACTCAAGATGATCTAAACTTAAATATTACTATTGCTATGGTAATGCTAGTAAATACTAATAATAATGAAATTATTTACCAGTTTCCCTTCCATTTTTCATAAATGACAAAAAGCAGTAACATATTTTTTTTATAAATGGAGAGAAGCAATAAGTATAACTTTAAATTAAAATAAGCTATTCTAATATTCAAAAGTAGTTCTAAAAAGCACAATTCTATAATGCCATCGTCAAAATGTTCAGTGTTGCTTCTGAAAGGAATACTTTGGAACCAGTTCATTGGAACAACTATAGTTGCTACCGCAGGATAAATGCATGTGCAGTTGTTCATTTGTTTCAGCTTCTATCAATGGGAGTCACAAATCTGTTAAAAAATTAAGGAGCCTATTTTTTCAGAAAGGTAGATTTCATTAGAGCACTATTGTCCAAATGTGACAACTTTAAGAAGTGTGAATTTCAACTCCTAGAATTCCCCAGCCAGTGCTGGCTAGAGAATTCTGGGAGTTGAAATCCACACACATCTTAAAGTCATCAATTTTCTAAAATGCTGCTCTAGAAAGTCAAAGAATTGTGAAACTAATTCAGTGAATCCAAGGAATACTTAGACTGGTTTTTCTCAGTCTATGCTTCTTTTCCCCTGCTAAATGGATTCAGGAAAATAGAAACATTTCAAATTTGTAAAAAAACCTGTGATAAGCCTAAATTTACTACCACATCTTGTGAGGGAACTCATTACAATCCTAATTTATATTACTTGGGGTATTAAAATATATGTACTTAAAAAGGAATAAGCTTTAAACTTAATTCACCAAAATGTAGAAATTAAGAAAAAGAAAGAAAGAGTATTTTTTTCAGGCATTATATAAATCCGCAATAACGAATTCAGAAGTGCTCATTATTATTAAAGTTGCAGTATACAGCAGAAAAAAAGTTTTCATTGTTTGGGTTTTGTCAAAATATCAACCTGCATTTTGAGTTGTTCTTGTTGAAAACCAAGGCAATTTAAAGAACCAGGAAATGACCAGAAGCCACTCTTCTCTAAGAGTGCAATCTTTGGCTTAATATTCAATTAGTCCCCAGAATATTTAAAAATTGCAATCTAGATTATTTTTAAAGTACTATATAGTTTGTTTGTTTTTTTAAATCATCTTATGATCAAAATAATTTTAGAATTAGCATATAAAATTTTGATGGGGAAAGCTACAGCCCTTGTGAGTGGGATTTTAATGTATTACTTCGTGCATTGGCCTGGCACTGAAATTTGAATTCTCCGATCCCTAAACACATCCCAATATTTACAAGGGCAAGTTACAGATTACATGCGGGAAACAGTGAAACCGACTAAATTAAGAAGGTGCTTGATAGTGCCCTTTATTTATCCTTCTCCCTGTATTTGAACCTAGATATTACTTCCATATACCATAAAATCAGCTACAACGTCCCCTACATAAAGCTTCTAGAGATGTGACACATACATAAAGATTTAAAATAAAAAAATGATAAACTAGTTTAGCCCAGAAAACTATCTATCCAACTATATTTATGTAATTTTTTATATTATTGGGACAGTTTTATAGGACAAATCAAGGCTCACTTTTATAATGCATAAAAAGCAAATTGATAAGCAAATTTAAGAAACCAGTCCTTACATGTGCCAATTCAATATTACTGTTGCATAAAAAATACAGCTATGAAAGAGAATATAGAAAGCTATTCTTCTTAATGAAAGTATGGGCAAATAATATTTATGTAAGACTTTTTTCTTAAGAATTTGCAGAAGCATTCTAGACTCAATGAACTCAGTGACTTTCTTGCCCTGAAAAACTGCAGATGCAGCAACAGGACTGGCTAAAGGCTGGGTAGCATTAACGAGAAAGAAATATACCACTAATCCCAAATGTGGCTGGAAATGGTTAACCCTTTTAGAGAATCTGTAAAAGATATTTTCAAAATCTCTTGATCCTTTTTGGTTCAATTCTGTACGCATAATTCCCCAGTGCTGAGATGAGCAAGAGTACTACAAACCTATTTGCTTCTGTACAGCAAGAAATACTGATTCCTTCTTGGCCAAAATTTGACTCTGGCTACCTGAATCTCCTGTATTTGAAGAGTCTTGATGGCTCAGTGCAGGATTTTTGGGAGCTGCACTTTTAGCTTTCCCAAGAGATGATGGTATCTTTGGAACAAAACTGTATAGTACAAATTTTAAATAATCATAAATTATTTTAATAAATAGCTGTTCTTAAAATGACAATTTATACTGCATCTTTAAATAATGCACTTGATTTTCCTGCATTTTGGTTTAAAATGGTTAAAGTGCATTAATTCAAAAATAATGAACCACTTCGTCATCATTATTGTCTTTTTAAAAAAAATCATAAACATTAATATGTGTTGCTAAATCACTAATATTAGTACTGCAATCTAGCAGATAACTTGATTTTGCTCTACTTAATACTGTCCAGCAGAAGAAAATAATACTATTTTAAACTCAAGCAGCTTTGGCAGTCTCTTAAATTGCTGCTCACTTTTTAACAAAACATAAATATGAGGAAACACGTGAGATGTAAAGCCTCATGGAAAGGAGCTGTGGGCAAAACCACACCAGTTTCAAATGCACTGTGGTGTAGAAACCTGTCTTCTCCTAATGAATTTATTATTATTGATGTTACAGAGGCCTGTTGGGTTTCCTCTTCATCATCAGGCCTCTTCCTCCATGCTATTTCACTGTAGAAGCATGGAGAGTAGCAGTGATGATGCATTGTAATAGATCAGCTTGAAAGGCATCAATCACACAAAGCGTGGAAATCAACCCCTCAAGTTATTTTAATAATGTAATATATGTAACACACAACAAAAAAAATAAGAGAGGCAAGAATCAATTGATAATTATGTAATTTCCAGAAAGCTAAAACATTTCAAAATATGGTTAATTTTTAATTGTTCAGAAAAAAATGAGTTGGACCTTATTAAAAATCTTCCGATTCGTTCATCTTCTAGTGGTAGAATGTAAGACTGTGACTGGAGATAACCAGATTATTTAACATTTTCTCCCTAAAAACCCCAACTCTTTTTCTTCATTTTCCATATAAAATATTGGGCTTTAAAGTGGTGATAAATCTGTTGTCTCATTTCCATATTGTTTAAATAAAGGCCTTCTGGTATTGTTGCTGTTGTTTACCAATTACAAAGTTCACTGCAACTACCTTTGCAGTTACGGCTAGTAAATGAAAATGCATCAAAATATAAACGTACTTGGTACCCAAAGCCTTTGCACAAACCCCAGTGGTTTTAATCTTTATGTTTTATGCTTTTCCACAAAATCTCATTTTTTTAAAAAAAGCATCTGAAATCATAAATAAAAAGGCAAAAGAGCATACGTGAGTACAGAATTCCTACTTTGTAACATTCCCAGTCTAATGGTGTTCTGTTCAATCACCCGTTGACAATAGCTATCAGTACAAAACTAACATCCAAGTGAGAAGAACAAAATAATTTGTACTGTTGTTCTTTTAAAAAAAAGTTGTTCAGAAGACTGGTGTTTACTAATAAAAATCTCTCCCTTCCTGCTCATATATAAACTAAAACGAAGAATGCAGTTGGTAACATCCATGGCTTTTGCTCATTTGAAAACATAGACGCTTCTCTGCCAGGTAAGAATCAGCATTGATGGGACATGAAACGAAGAGAAGATTTGTCAACATTCAGATGTGCACACATAGCACTTATTTTGACACTCCTCTTTTTATTGCAACATGAAACTAATTCTGGATGGCCCACGTTCTTCTCAGTGAAGTACTCAAGAAAGAAAATAAATAATTTCCCACAAACATACAGCGTGCTGGATTGGGCAACTGCCTCCTTACATGCGGTGATTTTCATGTTCTTGTCTGTTCATACACATTGGTGATACAAATGTTGTAAACATGCCAAACCCTTCCCTTCATAACAAAAGAAGCCAGATAATGTTCCATTGTGTAGAAGCAAATTTTGTTTGTTTTTTTCAGTGCAGCACACATAGTTAGCTCAACTCTGCTCCGCCATTTTATTTTCCTCTTTGTGATGGTAATGCTAATTGCCATGATATGTTGAGAAAGGTTTTATCGGTTTGAACTGTCCTCTTTCATATAACGGACATGGTGAGGAGTCACACATAGAACCCGTACAATTGGTTCTGACAGTAGCACAGTGAGAGGAGAAGCAGCATCTGCATGGTTTCTCTGATGGAACTATGCACCTCCCTCCACTCCTCCCTCCAGGACTACAAGCCAGGGAGTTCTGCAGAGCTTGAGATAAAGAGCAGCACAGCATCACCAATGCCCTGGTGAAAGCAGGGCATGTGCAACTCAGTGCCACCACCAAAAGATAGAGCCTAAGAAGAGGAGAAGAAGCAGATGTCTGAGAAAGGTGTTCCCCTCCCTCAGAAAGCTAGCCAAGCCAAGCTGTAACAGGCCATAACCCAACAAAAAGAGAAGCAGGTTGTGCTATGGATCTTCCTCTTCTCATCTTTGGATCTGGATAAAACTTGATTAATTCTTAGTTGATATCCGGAATTCTGAATAACTGTGTTATCTGGCAAGTACTCTCAAAATAATTGCAGTACATATTATTCAGAAGGCCACAAAAGTAAAGCATTGAAGTTGAAACTAGTGTGCAGAAGAGATTGTGTGCAACTCATAGTTTTAGAGTGTTTACAAACATTACGGAACTGCATAAAATTGGATTACACTTCGAAGTCTACTAATAACCTTTTTAAAAATACCCCTCCCTATTCCTGACCCAGCTGACAAGTAAGGAATATGAGAAGAGAAAAAACCAGAATAGGTAGTACTGCAGGAAACAGAACAGTAAGTGATTCAAATCCAATACCAGGAAAAAAACAACACCTTTTCAGACCTTCAATCTAGAGACAGAATGCAATCGTTGAGTGATGGTTTCTTGAAAGTTTTCTCCACTTGCTCTGTTTCCCACACATCTTGGGTGAAGGGGGGATCAACCAAATACTATTTATGGCCACATCACATGGGAGAAATGAACAAGCAGAGTTTTTTTAATAAAACACGTTTAGGTTTGGCATCAAACTCCCAATCAATCCCAAGTAAACCCATAATTCCAAACTAGAATGTGAAAGGCACACATTTGGTTTCTGAGTATTAAAATCAGGAGATAAGGTAATGTATCCTGATGCACATCTTTGTGGGTGGAAAAAAGAAAATAAAAGGGCATTAATTCCAGCTGCATTTTCTTGATACTTGCAGAATGAGGCAATTTCTTCAAAACATCCTAAAAGATAGTAGATTTTCTGGGCCACAAGCAAAACTGAACTGTCCTTTGTATGTATAATAGTGTAAAGGAAATACATCTGTGTATCTTTTCCCTTTTTCCAAATGTACACCATAGGGAAGTATAAATTAATGAATTTAAATACATTGCAATACTATTTCTTTTTTTCCAAATAATTTGAGGGCACCCAGCCTTTAAATGGTTTCCCACTGTCCATGATCTGGCAGTACCACCAGCCATTTGGGTTCTTTTCCAATACCTCCATGCAGACACCTTCTTGAAACCCAGCAGTTTCTTCATCTCCCTCATAATCTGCAATGGAGATATAAATATCCTTAAGGTTATTATGAATGAACTGGGATTTTTCAATGGGCTTGGGCCTGACAGTGGACACTGGAATTCCATTGCGGTCAGTTGGTATGTAAGAGGCATTATCTGACCCTTCAGAGCCCAATCGACCATCATGTTTTACTTTAGACTCATTCATTTGGGATTGGGCAGCACTGAAAGATGAATTACGACGTACGGCCCTCAAATGATCTGTGGCAGAAAGAGACTCATTCCTACGCAGGGAACAAGGCAAATTATTATCCTTGGGGGGTGGAGAAACAAACACTGACTGTGGTCTCACTGCTAGCTGTCTAACTCCATTTCGCAATTTGACAGGCCCAGATGTTTTGGAAAAGCCACCAGGTGGCTTATTAGGAATAGGGGGTGTTGTTCTTTTGTTCTGGTTGATAGTATTCAGTGCCTGGACCTTCTTCTCTATTTTCTCCAAGCTATTAGATTTGTTTTCATTTCTTCTGTTTCTTGCCTGTGATATGTTGGATGTGGTATCTCCTCCAGTGGAGGTGTTTTCTTGTTGCTGGTTATCAAAAAGCATCAGATAATGAGAAGGAGCCCACCCTTCTATTTCTCCATATTTCAAATACCACCATCCACTTGACAGTTTTTCCAATACTTCCACTTCTATTCCAGCAGGGAAACTGATTTCAGAATCTTGAACTTTTTGATAAGAATCAGTAGTTATATACAGACATTTTGAGGGGTTGCTTTCATTCTCTGTTTTGGCTAGCTGGCTTGTATAAAATAAGGTATGGGAAGGGGATGTAATTAATTCTGCAGAATTTCTTCTGAAAGACTCTTCTGAGTTTCCAGAAGTTGCCTGAGGTGGACTCTCAGACTCCTCACTTCTTGAACCTTTAAGTCCACCTCTGAGTTGCCCAGTTGGTCTCAGGTGATGACGTAAAGTACTGATGTTCATCATTTCTTGACTTTGAGAATCTGCTTTGTTCAGAAATGGTTTTGGCCTCACCATTGGTTTTGCTCTGCTAGACATGAGCTCTCCAACATCCCTTTTTGTGCTTGATTTGGGTATACTACTTAGGCCAGCATCTGAGGCTGATCTTGGCTTTGTCTCCTCATTATGACTGTAATGAGACTTCCCAAAGTTTGTTTGAATATTTTTGGGCTTCAGAAAGGAGGATTTAGGAGAAAGCGAATGTGGAGAACTTCTTTGTATCAAAGATAGTGAGGAACTTCGAGAATCAGAATCTCCACTAGATTCTCTGCTTGACAGTGCATCTTCTATGTAAGGTCTAAAGCCTTCATTTTCATAGATTGTTTCCTCTTCATGAGTCACATCATCAGAAGACTCTCCAACTCGAAATTTTGCTCTTTGGAGAGATGATCCAGAGGAAGGTTTTGGAAGGTGGAATGAGCTTCTGTCTGAGTTACCATCTTCTCCTTGGCTCAGTTCAGATTCTGAGTCATGACCAAAGGCGGGCACATCGTACTCTGGTTCCTCATATGTCTGCTTGTTTGGGGAATCTTGCCCATCTCCTGAAGCTGTGGTATTAGCAGCTTTTACTTCTTCAGAATCCTTTACTTTGTTGGGAGGAGCAGGGGGAGGAACTTTGGGCCTGGTCAGAGTACTTGTTCGCCTATTTAAATTGGGTTTCTTCCTTTTATCAATATATGATGCTGGAGCCCAGCCTTCTTTTTCTCCAATCTGGACATACCACCAGCCCCCAGAATTCTTGTCAATAACCTAGAGAAGGATTAAATCATAAATTAATTATGGATGCAAAACATTAATACATTTTTAAATCCAAGCTTCTCTTAGATTTTTGCTCATTATATGGCCTATCCATCATTGACTCATTTCTTATTTTAGTCTTACCTCTGCTTTTTGTCCGCCATGAAAGCTTATTCCATCAGAAATACAAGACTGGAACTCTGCAATAGTATAATATTCAACTTCCACTGATGGTGGCTCAGGAGGTTTAGGTAGTTGAAAGCCCTGCGGAAATACACAGTGACATAGAGATTAATTAAACATGTCAGAGAACAAAGGAAGAGGACATCTAAAATCAAATTATTAGAAATCTACTTGCAAGAGACAAATGAATATAAATGGTGGTTGCTGAAACTCCCTAAGCAAGAAAATCAATGTGACATCAGTAGTGGCACATCCAACCAAAACCAGAATTGGACAACTCACTGTGGCCAACTCACCTCGGCTGATTCACCCTAGCTGTCTCTCTGCAGCCAACTTGCTGTGGGACAACTTGCCACAGGACAATTCAATGCGGGATAACTCAAAGGATAGAATTGCAGCTCACCTGAGCCTTTGGAACCTCTAACCTGAGAAGGTTCAAACCTAAAGCAAGACAAGGCACACTGCAATTGACTTGTCCCTCTCTTGAGTTATCCTGCATTGAATTATCTCGTGGCAAGTTGTCCTGCTGCCAGTCGGCTGGGATGTACCCATCTAAAAGTCCTACTGGTCAGAATTGGAAATGTTGGTAGTTGTATAAAAAACACTGAAGAGCACAGTATTTGGAAAGGCTATCTTAAATTCTTAAGTTTGATATATACTAAATTGCCATACTTTTGAATAAAGAACACACAGTAGAATCTGCATACCACAAAATTTATGGATATGAAGCTGGAGCTTCACTTTAGCATTTTGGCTGAAAGATTCAAAATAAGTTTGACTAATATTCTAATAATACTCTAATGTTCTCGTACCTCTCATATAAAATCATTAGCAATATCTTAGCGATAAAACTTTATAGGGATCTACCTAGCTATCATCATGGATGAATTCAGTCACCCAGATCATAATACCTTCCCTTATGATAAGAAAAAAC
The DNA here is from genome assembly GCA_036250565.1 of Sibynophis collaris. Classification (NCBI taxonomy): domain Eukaryota; kingdom Metazoa; phylum Chordata; class Lepidosauria; order Squamata; family Sibynophiidae; genus Sibynophis; species Sibynophis collaris. The sequence continues at coordinate 186,666 of JANHFK010003545.1, read as the reverse complement.
CCGTAACCTATTAATGCACCACTTGTTTCCCTAACTGCTCAGTGGAGAAACCAAGGCCTGGTTTCCTGTACTTAAGCTCTAAATATTAGGCAACGTGTTTGTGAAATACTAAATATTTAGTGATTTAAATATAAAAACAATATCACTACTCACCAAACTAGATTCTCTTCTTGGAGGAGGTTTCATACGCAGATTTGGCGAACCTTCACAAAGAAGGGATATTTCCAAATTATTGTCAATAAAATTATAAGCAAAAGGGTAAAAAGTGATTTACTAAGATGTTTATTAATTCTAAGTCTATAAGTTTTTTTCTTCACACAAAAATATTCTAATAGCTACAGTATTTAAAAAAACCTGAGTAGATGAAAATAATCTGCTCTACAGGACATTCCAGAACAGACCATAATAATATATTTCTTGTACTGTTTTACTTGGACTTGTAGACCTGGAAAATGGGCTTTTTCAACAATTCTAATATTTTTACATATTCAAGTAGTAAACAGGCAATCCTCATACTTAAGCTTGAATCAACATGCCAGTATTATTATTTCAAATTTGTAAAGCAAATATTATTTGACCATTTTAAGTTATCAGTCTAACTCCTATATATTATACCATGGAAATTTTTTTAAAAATAAATCTGTATGCAACATATTACTTTAATTTAAGAGGCTTATTATCGAAGAATAACCATGATCAGGTTCTCCAACAAGAAGATACAGATACACTACCAGACAGGCAAAGAACCTTTCCATATGCTACTAGGGAGGACAAAGATGGATACAAAAATGAATAAAAATGCAGATAGTCTTCAACTTATGACCACAATTGAATCCAAAATTGCAGTTGCTAAGCAATGCAGTTAAAAGAGTTATCATGTAACCAGGCTAAATTTTATGATCATTTTTATCATTGCTGTGGTAAAATTGCATGGTTTAACACAATTATTAAGTGAATCTGGCTTTCCTAATTGCTCAGTCATAATCACATGTCCGCAAGACACTGCAACCATCATAATTGCAAGCTGGTCGCCAAATGCCTGTATTGTGATCATCTGACCATGGGGCAATGTGACAGTTTTAATTTTGAGAATGGATCACACCCCACTTTTTCTGAGGCAGTCATAATGGCAACTATGAGGCAGCACAAAATGGCTTTACGCTGACACATAACTTTGAACCAACATTAAACAAATGATCATAAGTTGAGGACTATCTGTACCTCAAGATTCAGATCTGTGGAAAAATGTACAGTCTGTTCCAAAAAGGCAAAACACTATATCCAAAACCAAATAAATAATGCCTCATATTAATCTGGACTGAAGTTTGATTTAGTAGTCTCATTCCATACACCTAAAAAGAAGAATGTTTATTAATAGTGATTAAAGTATAGTAATAAAATATAGTGATTACACCATATTTTACAGTTATGTGTGATCTTATGAGCTGCGTGCAGTTGTAGAATAATGTGTCAGGTCAAAATTTAACTTGTGTATCACCAAATACTGTAAAATAATGGGTCACTAATCTCCAAATATCATTTTCCAGAATATGGTTATCAAAACAGAAGCAGAAAGACTCAAACGCAGTGCCTTCAGATAACATATCAGAAGGACACAAGTCAAGAAATATATTATGATTGATTGCCAAAATCTGTTAATAGGTTTTAATAAATTAAAACGCTGGTACACTATTTCTCCCTAGACAAGCAATCGAAAACCATAAACTAGACTAAAATGGCTATAGTAATATCAATTATTTACTTGCTAATAAAATTTATATAGCCATCTATGTCACCCAAGGCAACTCTGGGCAGCGCAAAACAATAGATAAAAAGAATATAAAAACAGAAAATATAAATATAAAATACCTAAATAATAAATATCCTAAAAATGTAAAAAATATACAGTCCTTTCAACATAGAAATAATCCCAATACTACTAATATGGATTTCAGCTCTCTTTCAAGTTGTTTCCAATACTGCAGGTTTTTTGGGATAAGGGCTGGTGGAGATAAAATCATATGGATTGTTGCTGACCTCAGTATATGTGTGTGTGTGTGTGTGTGTGTGTGTGTGTGTGTGCTCATACCCATGCACCTACATATGTGCAGATTACTCCTCACTGTGGAAAAATGTGCAAAAATCAGATGAAAAAGTTGCAGCTTTTTTCATTATAGATTTATAGTTTACTTTTCCAGGTAAGTTTTATATGGAATATGCTACCTATTACATCCGTTGTGTCCATTTATTCAAGAATTAGATTAATAGATTGATTATATGACAAATCTATGTGCTTTGTGCTTATATATACCTTGCATGGAAACAGGCTAGGAAACTGGATATTAAGAAGCAGTATACTGGCTGATCAGAAGGGGGCATCATGGGCCTTTTCAAAAAACAGTAATTACTCTTATATACCCAAACCCTGCAGTCTATCATAGATCTTGGAGTTATTAGATGTAGGATCAATGCTGAGGTAGACTGTAGGATGGCAACTTACAGTCTAGGCAGTTTCTTAGCAATATATCACTTTAGCCTGAAATAACTAATATTTTTGTGTGTGTGTTTGTGTATATGTGCATGCATGCATGGGTGTATGTGTGTAGAAGAGAGAGCAAAAACATGCTATATGTGAGTAATTAGCAATCTTAAAACTACTCTCAAATTCAAATAGAATAGAATAAAATAGAATAGAATAGAATAACAGAGTTGGAAGGGACCTTGGAGGACTTCTAGTCCAACCCCCTGCCTAGACAGGAAA
>JANHFK010003545.1:134113-146607 GCA_036250565.1 Sibynophis collaris | reverse complement strand
GCCACGCCCACAGAACCGGTAGCAAAAAAAAATAGTTTCACCCCTGCGATAAGGATACAAACATGCTTAAAGAAGAAGGCAAATCTTATTTAAAAAAATAGTTTTATGATATGCAAATCTCTTTTCAAGCAGCTAAAAATTCTGATCCTGAGTTGATGGACAATATATGCAGCACTGGTAATAAAACTTAGGATTCTCTCTTTGGAAATGTTTTCATGTCCGAGACTACAACTACATTCACTTATTTTCATAATTCTACTACAGATTCATGGTTTTCAGATATTTATTGTCTTTTTAACACTATCTTACATGAACTGAAAGTAGCTAGATCTTGGATATAGTAATAGTGATTACTGGTGATTAATCCTATCCTTTTATTTATCCATCCATTTCTGCAACATCCATCAGTATTATCAAAGCTCACTTTCCCCAACCTGACATCCTTTCAGATGCCTTGAGACTGGAGAATTCAGTTCCACCAGAGAAGAGGAGAACAGGCAGAAGCAGCTGCCAGGATGGTGAAACTCAGAAAAAAGGACTCCAAACATTTGGAGGACAAATCACAATAAAGCAATGGAAAGGGGGAGGGCTCATATGTTATACCAGCTACACTCTTGAAATGAATTGGGATTAAACTTTTGAATTTCTCTGTGTTATGGATTTGCTGCTTGGAAATTCTGGGGATAGGTAAGAAATGTACCTCTGAACACAGCAAACTTTAATACAGGTATAACTATCACTTCAAATGTTTTTTTCTCATATGTTAAGCAAAAAGAGATTAGATGCTGCTGCACTTTTGATTCACTTTTATCAGTATGGCTGTGTATTTAGTAACATTCATACAAGCTCTGTTTAAATACTTGAGTTTTTTTTTCATCTCTGACCTCTTTCAGCTCAGCTAAAAAAGAATGCAGAATTCTGTGACCCGGATCTGTTTACTGTTAATGTGACAAATTAATGGAAAGAGGCATAAAAATGCAGTGACACACTTTATTTTTCAAGGAACATTGGAGACAAGATAAGTAAAGCCCCATGGCAATATAATTACTTTAGTTAGAAAATAAATCAGTTGCGCAAGAAGAGTTGAAGTTATATATTTGATCAGAATTATAAACTGCAATGAAAATGCAAGAGCAGACTCTGTTGAATGTCTCTTACAGATAATCATTAGTTTAGACATTTTAAAAAGTCTTAATAAATTATTTCATGTTTTAAGCATACACCAGCCTTTCCATTGGAGCAGCACTCACAACTATGTTTGTAGTTTTACCATGTTAAATATGCAAGTTTTGATAAATTTACACAATTATGGCCATTTTTCCAGTAGTTTTCATCTACTCTGTTAGCCATGATACTGGAAAGACAGCATGATGACATTTTCACAACGAAGAGATTTTCATAAGCATCTTAATGATGGTTGCTGGCTGTAGTTTCAAAATTCTGCATGGGGGAGAATGAGGGACTAATAATCAACCTTAACTCAGAGACTGGGAATTGTGTTATATAAATATGCTACCTATGTATGCAGCAAAATCAAATTTAGCAGATGTTTATTCATCTGATTTGATGAGTTGAATAGTTAATTAACACTGTTTATTCAAGGAAAATGAAGTCTTTTAAACAGGAATTGTGCAATTATTTAGAAAGACCGAAAACGAGTTTTCCTACATTCCAGATATATGGTTGACTGGACTGGACTGGACTGGACTAGAGACCAGACCAGACCAGACCAGACCAGACCTTTATTGTCACTTTAAATGTACATGCATACATTAAAATGAATTTTGATACTAATGCACATATTAAAATGAATTATTGCATTCTGCTCTCAAAAGATAAGCATTATGCATATACTCACATACACACACACAGAAAAATATTGCAGTCTTGTTTGAATGTATACATATATATGGAGAGAGAAAAAAAGAATCCTGCAAATTTAGAATACAGAAAGCATAAGGAACAAAATTAGACTCTCAAGCCTCCATTTTGCAGCCTCCGGATTCCACTATTGTATCATTACTGAAACTATGCCACAGTTTACAGTAAGGAATGAATATATGCTCAAAGAAGTAAAAATAGCTATGTATATTTATTATCATGCTGATACCACAAGGAGTGATACACTCAAGAATGAATAGCAGAGAAATGAATGTAGATGAACACAGATGTAAATATGGACATGCAGAAAAAATGAGTTATTGCTGAGTCACAAAACAAATAAATGAAGAATGACTGAACTTATTGAGAAGGGAAACATGCAGAAAGTTGGAGCTGGGTAGAACTGATGAGAATCCCAGAAAGACAAAGGTGGGACAGATATAAAAAGGCATACAGTTGTGGTGGCAGCAAGCATAGTTTGCAAAGGATTGAATAATGTATGTAAGGTATTGTGAATGGTGTTCAATTTAAATTAGATATAGTTTAATTTAGCTATACTTTGTATCCCCTCATTTTACCCCTTTATGTATTTTGCTTATGAGTGTTTATTGTTTTCTACACTTTGGATAAAGTTGTTTACTCCTGAAAGGAATAATAAGATGGATGCATGTATGGTTCAGTTCCATATGTTCAGGACTTTAAAGTAGAGCCAGGAAAAAAGAAAAAAAAATGATACAAGTTGTTTAAATCTGACTTAGGGGCACATAGTGCCTATGTGGCAATTCATAGTGAATAGTAAATAAGTGATCTTATGCCTCCGGAACATTCAAAACACAAGACAAGATAATTGTTGGTCTATGGTCTGAATTATGGATGAATCAACAATGGGGTATTTGATCCAATTTTAATTTTTGGTTCTTGCTGCCAGACTTGCCTGCATTTTCTCCTCAAGTACACCTCTGTCTGCCAGTGCTTATTTGTTCCCCAACTCAGCTTTCAAATATTCTGAGACCAAGCCAATAAAGTGTAATTGTTTTTGCAGATTATGTGTTTTGAATTTAACTCTGCAGATGCTGAAAAGAAAAGTAGAAAGGGGCTCTTTTTCCTGGGGAAGATACAGCTTGTAGCTGCAAAATATGATTAAACATTTTAATGGCAATCTTAAAAGATGAATTAATACCATCAGCTGTTAATTGGTTGTCAGCCCAAAAGGCAAGTGAATGCAGCATGGAGAAGTCCTTTTCCCAACCATAAGCAGAAATAACCCCTTTCCAAACTTTCAGATGAGTTTTTTTTTTTTAAAAAAAGAACTAGTTTCATGCAGATCATATTTATGTTTGAGATCATCTGATTTTCTTCTTCTTCTTCAACAAGGTCATTGTACTGAAAAAATTGATTTGTGGAAAAAGAATCCCATGCAAAATCTCTAGCATTCATCTTTTTATATGTACCTTTATCCTACATATGCAAAATTAATAACATTTATCACTTATTTCCTAATTGCTTAATTAACAGAAGGTACTCTAGTAAAAATATGAATGTTGTAGTGTGCTGAGATATGCATAGCTGAGATCTTGTTTTAAGCAAGACTTCTCTATGTGTGTCCTGAGAGATGAGATAAACTATATCAGATATTAATAAGATTTTTGCAGGAATAGTTCTGCTTTAGCCCACACCTTTTCCAAAGGGGGAAGCTACTGTAACATGACCCTGCTCTCAAAAGCAACTCCTCCCAAAACTGGATGACAAAACAGGACTAGGGCTTGAATCTGAATCATAGTGAATTGTCTGGTTACCACAACTGAACAGCAAGCTATTTAAACATTGAAAAATTAATATTATAGTTTTAAGCTATGTTTCTTTCTGATATTTTTTTCTGCTGGGCTTTTAAAAAGCCCCTTTCTTCTATTTTCAATATTATTGTGCCCTGATCCTGACTGCTCTGAGTTATAGGTCCTTCCATTAAAGACCCTTCCATTATATTAAAATCAACAAGATAATAAAAAATGAAGTGTGTGAAGGCTGAAGAAAAACAAATTAAATGAACCGAAAGCCATATAAAGTGATGCCTGCACAACAAACTAAGGACATTCAGCTCTTTGTACAAAATTAGCAAAAGGAAAATAATTAAAGCTACAAGGTCACATGTCAAAAATTCGAAATGCAAAGGGAGGGATTTGAAGTCGTCTCTATTCTCTTTTGCATGAAAAAGTATCCCAAAAATAAAATAAGAGGTTCTTACAGTGTTTATGCTAATTCCATGTACAGTAGAAGAACATACATTTCCACTGTATAGCAAATGTACACAATCTCTGACCCATAATATGTCAGATGTAAATGATACACAGCTCAATTGGGAAAAAATATGTCTAGAAGAAACGGTTTATGAAAAAATACTCATCTACCAAAGAGTACCAGAAGTTATAATGAATCAGTCTTTAGTAATTTAATTATAGAACTCACCAATCCGTAATACTGTGTTTCCCCAAAAATAATATCCTTTCTTATATTTTTTTGAACCCTGAAATAAGCACTTGGCCTGATTGCCATGCGCTCAAAAGCCCGATTTTGCTTATTATCAGGGGATGTCTTATTTTGGGGGAAACAGGTTGGTGACCATTTTGAAACACAGACAAAAAAATTGATGTTACAGCTTGAATTATTGTGCTGGGCTCTGATTTAGTCTGCCATGAAAATTCATTCTGGTCATAATAGCAGGCTGAGACCCACAGCTAATGTGAAGAGGATGCTTAATACTGCATTTTCCAAACTGAACAAAAGAGACAGAATGTGCTGTAATTTTAAGGAAAAATGAAATCAGTTGGGGTTCTTTTCTAAACTTGGATGTCTTTCCCTTTAGTATTATTTTGTCACAATGGTTTCCTGCTGCCAAGACACACTCCAGTTTTAAGCAGGGGTAACTCTATCCAAACCAAAACAAATGCAGAGCTCAGATGATACTTATTCCAAAAGATTAAAAAAATACATGTAATGCTCTTGGGGAAACACACTTTTCCTCTCTGTTTATTAATATTTGCTGGTCATCTATCTACCCAAACTATCTCCTAAATCAGGGAGTATTTCATTTTACTTAGGAGATTTATTTACTAAATTTATATGTTGCCCACTTCTGCAATAGGGTGACTCTGGGAGATGAGTCATCATGAACCAAATACTGAGCAAGAATGCAAAGAAGATAAGAAGCTGACAGAAACAAAGTAAAATTACTCTTAGATTTTGTTGTCTACACTCCAAAAATATACACACACGCAAGTAGAAGGAACACTTGAACCACAATTATGGAACTGTTAAAAACATGCTAAGTTAATCAGTATCTCTCTGATGGTGGAGATTTTTAATTTGTCTGAGAAATAGCCATCTCCTTTCCCTGCTAAATATAGAGAAGAAAAAAACCCAAGGAAAGTGAAACATGTTTTTGGTATCTGACCTGTACTATCAAGTCAAGTTTTTTCCCCATTCTGCAGTTCATTCCAATACACATGTATTCCAAGATCTTTTGGTGAGAAAGCAACATAGAATTCATTTTGAGTGAATTTATTGCCATTATTTGTATATTCATTTGCACTTATTGGCTGGATTCCCAGACTGAATTAAAACATGGTTACAAACTACAATGAATTGGCTTTACATAGAGCATTAGGTAAAAACTAGAGACAACACATTATGATTTAGTCTGATATGTCTAACAGGTTACTTACTGCCTGAGGTAATCTGAAGTCTTCTTATCAAGTCTATTCTTTGCCAAAAATATTCTACCTTTTCGATATTGTTTTCTTTAAAGCTAACAGATATATCAGCTAGGAGAACCAACCCTTTTAAAATAGCTTTGCAAAATTGCAACTGCCAGCCATCTCTTTTATGGCTTTCCCGAATAGTTGTAGTTTAAAAAAATGATTATTTTGCAGCAATGTACCTATTTGCATTTAAGGAACAAAATAGGTGCTGTAAGTTTCTCAGATGCTTAAGCATTCTTTTCATCCACTAAAAGGCCTGAACCTCCTTTCCGAAGTTTTTGGAATATGTCATTCACAATACCACCCAAAGCCTGATTGGTTTATTACTGATGGAATGTTAAGCCACTGCAATTAGCCATTCTAGGATATGATGGTATTCATATTTTGCCAGCCCATAAGATTCATATTTTTGCTACCATGCAAAAATACCATCCAGCATTGCTCACTATATGTAGTCCTATAAGTGAAAATATAAAGGATTCCTCAGCTGGATGTGTTCAGTTAATTCAGAATTCTATTTAGGATTTTAGTTAACACACTTTTTTCTAGCTCCATTTTCTTTCCTTGAGTGACAGTTAGTTCCTGTAACCAATATGAAAGAGAAAGCCTAAAACTAAAGTCTCAAACTAGAGGATTTAATTTCTTTTAAGCTTTTACAAGTCATCCATCATTATGTTTTTTTCCCCCTCCTCTGATGACTTTCAGGCTTATAGCAAGACTGGATATTGCTCAGTCTCAAGATACAGGAAAGCGAAAGGAGGGAAGGGAGGAATTTGGTGGTAGCATTAACATGTACAATACTATCCTAATCCTCACAATTCTCGCTAGCCTATTCTTGAAAATTAGCGGATGTTTTCTAAAAACAAAGATCCTGGAGAATATAAGGAGGAACCTTTTCAACTTTTTACAGAATTCCCAACTTGGCATATCAATGTATTCAGAATGAGTTATGGGAAAGAATCAGACTTCTGCTCAAACAAGATAGACAATGCTGGTTGCACAAGGGTTCACCAGTTTGAGAAAGAAAGCTAAAATGATTAAGAACAATAATATCAGTTCAGTGATAATATGTGCAACTGTCTTTACTGAAGAGGTAGAAGTCTTTCCAAACTGTAAAAAACACTTGGGGAGAGAGAGAAAGTCAGACTACTCAAATCTCCTTTCCAGAAGTCTTTGTCCTCTTTCTAGGAGCCTTTCTCATGAGGCAATTCTGTTTTCTAGAACTCCTTAACTCCTTCTATTGTGAGACCACATTCTTTCCATAGGCTAAGAACTGCAACATTGAAAAGGCAACTTAGCAGCCCATGAAAATCAAAGCTACACAGCTAAATGTGTAAGGATTTCCAGTTTCCCCATTTTCCAATTCAGGTCTCACAGCAAAAAAATTCATAAGAAGTATAATGAAATGCCCCCTAGTGGAAGTATTTTAGAAATATAACCTACATTTTTTTAAAAGAAGGAATTCTGCAGGGGAAAAGATTATTATGGTATTGTTACCATAACCATTTATTACTTAATAACTAAAGTAGGAAGAGGCATAAAAATGTTTCTAGCCTTTGCAGTGTTTGCATGTGCTTATTAATCAGTACATGATGTACTTGTATTTTTTAATCCATTAAGTATTCAAACCCATGATTTTCCATAAATACTTCTAGCCATACTTTTATTTCAAAACATGCATTTCAAAATGTAGGCTCAAAGTTAGTTTTTGGGTGCATCTTGGTTAAGTTTCTTGAAATAAGAATTATATTGCAAAATTCAGAGAAATGCAAAAGATAACAGGATGCATATTCATGCCACACATTGGCAAATGAAGTTAATTTTCTTTAAAATGAAAAATGAAGAGAGATCCTTGAACACAATTACCTAAAGGAGAGCTTTTATCTGTGGATGACTTTAGAAAATCTCCTTATATAGGATTAAAAGTTTTCTGAAATCTTTTAGTTGGTGCACATCATTAAACCACTATGGTCAACAATTTAAATTCAAGTAGTTCTCTCAGATACATGGCATTTGGAAAGCCTTAGTAATATTAAAAATATCCATACCTTCTTGTTTCTGAGTCAGTGCAAGAAAATGCTTCTAATACTTCATTCATGAACAAAATTCTGCCACCAATAATTTCCTAAGGAGTTCAGATAATCCCAGAGGAATTGCTCTGAATAAATATGGAAATGATGAATTTAAATTTCATGGCAAATTCTCCCAGCATATGTAGGTTGCAAATTACGTAGACTGTTATCATGTCAAATTTAATTCTCCTGATATGGCTTTCCTGCAATTGCTTTTCAACTTTTAAAAAATATTAGATATGTTAATTGGAATAGAATATGTGGTATGAGAATGATAGTAATTTTTATGATAGTAATCTTTATGAAAAGATGCTTTAATGCACAGGATTCTAGCTAAGCTTGATTAAAAATAGTTGTGGAAAACTTACTGAATGATCTTCAATGAGTTTGAATATCCATGACCAGATGGATTACATCTAAGGCATTAAATAAATTTTGCTGATATTCTAGCAGAATTTATATCCATTATCTCCTAGAAAGTAGGTATAGGAAGAGATGAAAGAGAAAAAAAGATAAAATTGCTAATTACAACCAACCAGCAGCAAAAAAATGAGTATGTTTTGTCAATTATCCACAGGCCCCTTGGGCACTGAAAAATGGTTAAATACTGGATGATCAGAGGAAGTGAATATTGTGCCTTGATTCAAACTGGGAAAGAGGAACCAGGAAACTAAAGACAAGTCTGTCTGACATTGCCCCTGGAAAAACACTCGACCAGCTCCTACAATGACATGTAAACACCTTAAAAACAATAATTCCTAGAAGTCACAATAGATTTCTCAGGTGCAACTCTTCTCAATCTATTTTTTCTTTTTCTTTTTGGATGGGTAATACCTCATTAGACATATAGACATAATATATACACTTTCAGCAAAGAATCACCATGAGACAGTACATTCTGACAGCAAGCTAGTTAAGTATGACATATTTATCAGGTGGCTGTGCAGCTGCTTGAAAACTACTCCAAAGTGTAATTCTCACCAAACTGGAGTGAGATAAGACATAAGAACTAAGATTTGATTATAGGCCTGGCTATGGTCAATATTTTTATTAAATAAGATAAAGAAGTCGAAAGAATACTTATCACAGCTAAAGACACACAATTGGGTGTAATAAATATACTTTAGAACAGGGTCCCTAAACTCTTTAGTTCTGTGACCCCTTCATGAAGCTTCAAATTATTCATCAACCCACAAGACATTTATAATATTAATATTATTTAATAAATACTAATTTAACTAATAATACTATAATGTACAATGAATTATTCCAGTGACCCTGGGGGTCGACAATGAGCACTTTGGAGAACCTTACTTTAGAAGATAGAAACAACATTCAGAAGCACCACAATGGATTACAGAAAATAATACAGTAATATAAATTATACATACATTAAAAGTTATTCAAAAGAAATGAAACACATAGTATAGTATAGAATATTTGGTTTAATAATAGGAACTTGGATCGTAATTGAACACAACCTGAATGCAAATCAACTATGTTCTACAGGTGCTAAAAAACAAATGTACATTTTTGGATGAATCAATATAATTTCAAAATTATATACTGGTAGATTTCCACTACATATTGTGCTGGTCAAACCCATTATAGTTCTGGACACCACATTATAAAAGAAATTCTAAAAAATTAAATATGTATGTATGTATGTATGTATGTATGTATGTATGTATGTATGTATATAGTGTTTAGGTCAGGGGTCTTGAACTCGCAGCTCATGGGCAGGATGCATAAAGTGCTGCCCATCCTCAGTTTAGCAAAGGGGGAAAAAGTTGCGATACGTCACGTTAGGTAAAAGCAAAGCAACAATGAAACCTATTACCAAGATGGAAATGAACTCCCATTCACTGGATGTATCAAAGCTATAGGATCAATAATTTCTGAAGTGACTTAAAACCTAATCATTTTACTTCCTGTTCTGGTACTGCCCCAAACCAATGTCTTGAATCATATGGTGAAAATAAAAACAAATAAAGCAACTTCTAAAAAGGTTTGCTTATTTTGTTATTATTGTAATTTTGTTACCTCCTCTATGTAGGCAATAAGGGCCTCCCGATTTGCCAGCCATTCATATTCCAGTTCCTCCTGTGGTGGGAATTTCTTGCAGCTCAGTTCAAGGGTAATTTCAAAGCAGTTGGTGTGCAGGTAATTGAAATCCTGCATCCCTGAAGGACAGAGAGAGCTGGAGATATATACTGATAAAAGTCTTAAGTATCCCTTTGAGCTAAATGTCACCAACTAAAAAGATGGAAAAAAGGGTGTCTCTTGATGACTTGATATCGGAGTATGAGGACTGAAGATCAAAACAATAGAAGAACTCCAAAGTAGGGAACTTTTCTAACCATTCTAAAGGACATTACTCTTACACGATGGGATATTTCAAAATCTCTTCAAATATATTTACTCTCTTTCTCTTGTGCTATCGCCCCATTTTGCCTTACCTTTGCTGAGTGAGTACCAGGATGCCCCATTAGTGATGCCATCAACAAAGAAGTCTCCACAGTTTGTACCCCGATGCATCCATCCGTGGGCATAAGAATAAACCTTGGCCAACTGGAAAGAAAATGTCAAGCTGGTCATATATTTTCACCTGTCCAGTCACATTGCAAGCTGGAAATAGACTCTAGGTCTAAAAAGGAAAAAATAAGACCTTAATATCTCCTTTGAATATTAGTGTCCTACCATATTATGTAGCAGATTCAATGCTGTTCCGAGCAAAACAAGAAAAAAAAAGCATAAACATTCACAGGATACAGTGAAAGAGCCAAATAAAATAATTATTTCTTCCTCTCCCCCTCCTCCTCCTCGTCCTCCTCCTCCACATAAGAACATTAAAAAAGCCCTATGTGATTAGACTACAGGCCCGTTTAGCCCATTTTATTTCATAGCAATGAACCAAATATCATTGAGAAAGCTACAATAGACTTTCTCTTTGTTCCAGAAATTAATATTAATATATATGGTGTCTCTTTTATTAGAGATAATGAACAGCCATTGTGATTAATAGTGAATGATGGCTTTATCTTCCATGAACTTTTCTTAGCTCTTAAAAAAAAAAGCTGATTACATTTGTGAAAGTAAATTCAAAAAAGTATTATTTGTATATGTTCTGAACTTCCTGCCTTCACATTTATTAAATCATCTGAGTTACAGTACTTTGAGAAGTAGAGGAATTTAAAAAAAAATCTTTTATATAACTCTTTTCCCCACTTAACTTAAAGAAACCTTAATGTAATTTTTCAACTTGGGCAGGAGGGCTATTCCAACAACTCACAGGTTAGGCTGTACTTTTCTACTTCTACAATTCTCAATTGTTGTTTGATTATTTATTATTTAAAATCAATTTTATATAGAATTTTACAAATGTATACCTTTGTATAGAGGAATTGTTTCACTAGATTATTTTTACTTTCCTAATAATAGCCCAGCACCTCCATCTTGAAATCAGCCTTTTTGGCAGCTTCTGGATTATTCACTGCCAGTTCAGGGGCCATCAAATATGTTTATAATTTATTTAAAATAGTTTTATTCCACTATCATCTACAGAGGTAGTGTAGTACATAGGAAATAAAAACAAAAGACCAGCAGTAGAATAATAATACTTAAAACATCAAAAATATCAATTTATAGAATCAAGAAGAATATATTGAAAGCTTTCCCAAAATGAAAAGTCAGCACTACATTCAAAAAGATTGTCTATAAAAAAATTTATTTTTTTTCCTGACTGTGTAGGAGTTGGCTTCCTTGCATTTTTTCCCTTGAAGTTTTTCCTCTGTCTTTCTCATGGTACAACTCCAAGACTGGAAGGAATCCAATAACTGGCTATGATTCATTATTGCAAACAAGCATAAATATTCATTGCAGTTTTTAAATTATCAGTATCGTGCTACACTACACAAGATATATTGCAATACTAGTCATTTGGCCTGAGGATCAAGTTGAGAGCTTTCAAAACAAATTGAACAAACATTTGTAATACTAAATATATACAAGGACTCTAGTATTCTTATTTACAACAGAACTAGTTGCTTCATATGCATTCCAGAAAAAAAAATCACAATTAAAACATAGAACTGATCACTGGCCACCTCTGGGATGTGACATAAAATGTATACAATACCACAGTATTCACAGCAGCTGCACTCTGTTTACATGTTAAGCTTCCCCCCCTTCCATCTTATTACAGTTGCTCCTTCATGTTTAGGACACATCCTTTTTTCAATTCTAACTTTACTATCCAACTGGACACCTCAGTTACAATATTAGGAATTCATCCTCATATATGCATGCCACAGTATAAAGATAACCCATTAACAGTTCATAAAGGATATTAATATATGATGTTCTCAACCTTTCTCCAGACTACCACGAAGATGACCTCTGTTCATCTTTCCATCGTTCAGTTCACAGAAGTGGTGTTTTTCTGTTTCTTCCAGCATAAGCTTTGCTAAGTAGTCTGCCATGAATTGTACTGAGGTAAGTCTAGGGCAGGAGGCTGGCCTGCTGCTTTTGATTGTTGTTGTTAGTTGTGCAGTCGTGTCCGACCCATCGCAATCCCATGGACAATGTTACTCTAGGTCTTCCTGTCCTCTACCATCCTCTCAAGACCATTTAAGCTCACGCCTACTGCTTCAGTGACTCCATCCATCCACCTCATTCTCTGTTGTCCCCTTCTTCTTTTGCTCTCAATTGTTCCCAGCATTAGGCTCTTCTCCAGTGAGTCCTTCCTTCTCATTAGGTGGCCAAAGTATTTGAGTTTCATCTTCAG
>JANHFK010003545.1:102372-112988 GCA_036250565.1 Sibynophis collaris | reverse complement strand
TAACAAATTCATATTAGTGGTCTGCGGGATTTAAAATTACAAATTAATGGTCCACAGGATTTAAAATTATGAACTTGGTGGTCCCTGAGGTCCAAAAGGTTGGGGACCCGTCCTAAAGACATGGCTGTTTTAATGCTTCAAAGAGAGCTCCTTCATTTGCACTTCCATGTGACCAAAGTACCTCTTCTGCATTCTTTGCACAGCTCTGGTTTTGCAGATAGTTTTGATATTCTGTGTTCATGCAACATCTGGTCTGCCTTCTGAACATATCTTCAAATAAAATCTATTCATGGACACAATTTGCTAGAACACCAGCCACTAGCAGACTGATCTTTTACAGTACGTTTGCTAATCTTAAAAAATTATCCAGCCAAGACAAAGTTGAGACAGAGGAAAGGGTGAAGTCAGACGTCTTTCCCCAACCACCTCAATTTTGTGGAAAATTGGCTCAAACCCTGCAGAATCCAATCAACTGCATTGCAAGTTTTTTTTTTAAAGGCAACAGCATTCCACATACAGATTTGTGAAACCATTTGGAAGTTATCCAAGAAACTGCCAGACAAAGTTCTCCAACAATTGAAAAGCACCTAAGTACTTTGCCATTTGATCCATTTCAACTGGCTATAACAATTGTAGATTCTTTAGCTGTATAGCCAAGAGAGAGCTTGATCTTTTGAGAGAAGGAAACTCAAAAGACATTCCTATAAAGTATCAGTTTGGCTTGCAGAAGTTAAAAAGAATGAAACAATTAGACCAGGTGTTCCCTCTTTGGTTAAATCAAGAGCAAAATTATGCAGTTTGGCAGTTACACATCTCCTCAATCGTTTTTACAGAATCCACAAATATTGGTCCATTTGAAGCATGTTTAATACTAGGTTTAGATATTTACCATATTCTTCTCTACAAATGCTTCACTATTGGGCCAACTGCAGAGAAGGAGATTATATATAACACAAAAGTACAGAGATATATACAAAGGAACAGTATTTGCTAATCAATATTTCCACCTCCCCATACATTAGTATTACAGAAGAAAACACTAATAGAGCCAGAATTTCAATTTAAAAGCCAAAAATTTCCTTTTACAAGCTGCACCTCATTTCCAACATGCTTAGAGTAGCTAGACTGAGTCAGGATTTAAAATGGGACAAAGGGGGTCAAAGGGGAGACAAACTGATTATGCAGGTTGCACTTTGTGAAACAGATTACAAGTACCTTTTCGATTAACAATTGCAATGTTGTTATTTTTTAAAAAGTGCTATCCGATCGTTTCAATTCTTGTTACCATAGACTAAGAGAGTCCTCCTCCTGCAAAGTTTAGCTTAATGTAAGGCAACCAAATAGCTAAGTTCCCACATTAACTGCTTTTGGGAAGCAACTGAAAGTGAGTTTTTCGGGAGGGAATCTGGCCCATGTCATTTTAGTATCTTGGGTGTGGTTTATAGATTCCTGGTTGCTGGGGTTTGTTATGTTTTACATGTGTATATTGTATGTTCTAATTTTGCCCTAAATTTGAATAATTTGTTACTTCATATCTATGAACTGTTGAAAGTCCATTGAGATTATATAATAAATAATAAAATCAGCTAGCACTGATGTTACCTAGTTTGGTAATGAAATGTCTGCAACAAAGCAACAAGCCTCAGAGAACATCAAGGAATCCACAATAAAATAAATAAGGATAATTTTGAATAATGCAGAAGAAAGCAAGAGATTCTTCAAATGCATACATAATACAAGTCTTACCCTTCCAAGTACTGCATATCCACATACCGTTTACCCCAAAATAAGACATTCCCTGATAATAAGCCCAATCGGCTTTTGAGTGCATGGCAATAAGGCCAAGCGTTTATTTCAAGGTTTAAAAAAAATATAAGAGAGGGTCTTATTTTCGGGAAAACATGGTACATCCTTCATTATTTGCATATAATATTACAAAAATATAAATCTGCCATATTTTAGAATGAAATCTAGTGGTGCGGGGGGAGGAATCAAGATATTCTCAGTGTCTCTATGTTAAATAAACACACTCAATTTTATATAGACCAGTTTAGGTCTTATTGTTCACCACATTAATCCAATGTGTGCTATAACATGAGTCCCGCAAGGGAGAGGGGCGGTCTAGAAATTCGAATAAATTAAATAAACCTATATATCGGAAAGTAGGGAGAATGTAAGATGTAAATATGGCATAAATAAGCAATTATGATCTATCAACATTAAGAATTGAAGAAGAATAAAACTGTTGTAGTTTTCTTGGAAAATAATTTCTCCCATATTTCAAAATTGTACTATAAATGCGTTTTTATGGACACATATTTCAGTGGATTTTTGCTGAACGTCCAACAGCTTAAAGTTAATTGTCTCAAATATCTGGCCATGTAAAATTGAACAGGACCAAACAAATTTTTTAGATAAGCACATCTGAGAAGAATAATATCAGTATCTTAGCCTGTGAATCTCTGACTTAAGTTGTATAGATGTCTCCCCATGACTGCATAGAGAAAAAAATGGGTTACAAATTGTGTGTGTTTTTAAAAGTGGAAACAAAGTTTCAGAATAAAGAGGTAATCTTCCCAATACAAGGAAGTAAGAAATAGAATCCTTTCAATCTCTGTTTAGGAATTGGTGCTTTTTGACTCATTTATAAATTACACTGATTTAAGGATAAGTAGTGAGTTAGCCAAGTGTGTAAAGGACAGAATGCTGAAAAATCAAAAATGGTTGTGAAGAGTTCCAGAAGCATCTGTTTTGGCTAGGTGAATGGTCATTTAAAACTGGTGACAGTTCTTGGGACCCCTAAGATGGCCATATTATATTGCCACTGATCCACAATCTGCACTGGCTGCTATATTGCTACTGGCTGTAATTCAATGTGTTAGTTATTATCTTTAAAGCCCGGCATTGCATAGGTCCAGGTTATTTGAGGAACGGTCTCATTCTATCTGCCCCACCTGTGCCGGCAGAGGAAACATATTGCAGGCCCCATAAGTCGAGAAATTCGGGCTGGCGAGGTTCAGGAGAAGGGTCTTCTCTTCCATGGCCCCTGCCTTTTGGAACATCTTACTCCTGAGGTGAGATTCTGACCTTCCGTAAGGGCCTGAAGACTTCAGTCTGCCCGATAGCTTGGGTCCCCAATGGGGAACCATCAGACTGGACATGGTTGATGAATTAAGAGGCAACCTCTGCCCCCCATGTATACTGCTGCCACCATTTTAAAACTATAATTCTATTTTTGATTGTAATTTCCATTTTTATTGTTTTATAAATATTTATCTTTTATAATTGTATGCTTTTAAGGCTGTAAACCACTCATAGCCACTTTGAAACAAGATGCATGGCAAAAAAAAGTAAACAAATAAATAAAAATCCAAATACAGATTAATTTAAATAAATGTGAAATAAATTAATAAGGAAAAAGTTCCTTGGGTCATATGGTTAATGCAATGAAGATGTCTTTTTTATTAAAACTTTTATATAAGAAGATAAAAACTTACTGCTCTTCAATAAAAACAATAGACAGATGGCCAGATGTTTGAGACAACTAAGCAGTTGGATCTTCAGTAAAACAATTCTTTTTAAAGAATAGCCAGGATTCGCATGGAACTGTTCTATGATGTAAAGATCAACCCCTGGCCTAGTCAGTGTGAAATATGCTCTCAACTGTTACTCTAATAGATCCCTTGATCTGATCTGGGCTTTGGAAGTGTGTCTTTTTTGCACTAAGATAACTGGAACAGTGGTGGGTTTCTACTGGTTCGCTCCGGATCTTGTGAACCAGCAGTAGCGGCGGGGGGAGGCTCTGCCCACCCGCCCAGATGTCATCATGGATGTTCTGCACATATGTAGAAGCAGCGCACGCACATGCGTGTTCCTGTTGCAAACCAGTAGCGAAGATAAGTGGAACCCACCACTGAACTGGAACCCCACTGGAAGCAACTCTATCTGTCAAGGAGATCTGCTATCATCAAGCCAACTGAAAGAACTCTGCCCTTCTGTCTGGGCATTAAGTGGTTGTAGAAGTTGGTTACTGGGTGGGGAAGGGGTAAATACAGAAGAATCAGAAGTAGAGTTGGGTTAAAGGTGAATCTAGGAAGGACAGACAGAACCTGCAAGTCCATTAAAGAAGTCTGCTTATTAGCAGATTTACAAGTGAAATTGGCTGGTTTAATAATGTAAGCAGCTTTATTTACAGCCATCCAGATTTGTGTACAAATAAGCAGCTACAGAAATGGAAATAAATGAATATGTCTTTTTTATAATAAATTTCTCCTCAATTATGTAATCTGCTGAAGAGTAATGTATATTATATGTATCTGAAAGAAAGACCACCTTACATTTAGAAACCCCTGAAAAAGTAAGATAAAAATATGTGGAAGGCTAAACTTCTCCATCTTATCAATCTAATGTTCCTATTCTAGTCAGAGATTTCTTCCAGCCTTTTAGGAGAAGTGTATGCATGTGGGTGCATACAGGTGGAAATGACCAAAAACAATAGGACCAAGGCAAAATATTACTACTAGTAGTAAAATTAAAAATTAGTGATTTATTTTAACTCTATAAAATAATGGATTCTATTTCTTTATCTTTTTTAACCTACATCAACCATTCTCTATCTCAACCACATAAAGCACTTTCAGAATGAGAGATATTGCCCTCCCTTCTACACCTCAAAACAGCAAAATATAAGAGGAATAAAGAAGGATTTGTACCTGCATGCATTTTTACAACATGAAAATCTTTTCATTCTCCCAGTTCACAATTGAGTATTTAGGAGAAATGAGAGGGGGAGGGGTCAAGGGAAAGAGAGAGAAGTGTTGAGCAACAATCAGACAGAAAGCATACATGATGTAAGAAGAATAATTGGGAAATAATAGATGGAAGCTAAACTATTAACTAGTCTGTTCATTAATTTAAGGACGAAAAGTCCAGTGAGGAGAGGAAGTGCTGTTTATATACAAGTAGTTTCTGTATACAAGTAGTTTCTGTATTATGCAAGCTTCAATTTGTATAAACTCAAATTTACACAAAGGGTGCAAAAAGGTGACTGCCATTTGCAGATGCACACAATTTGATATATGGAAGAATGTATAAGGATTCCTGCAACAGAATTCTTATGTTACCCTTGCCTGGTATTTGATACTAAGAAACATTGGATAGGGTTGGGGAAATCAGCAAATCCTACTACAGCCCAAACTGAAATATTAAGCAATAACAATTTTACAAGAAGAAAATGAATCATTTGATAATATTATTGTAAATAATATTGGAGTCAACATAGCAGATCACTTTGTTCCTGACTAAAGAACATTAGAAGTTGCTCAACATATTCCAGTTACTACATCTTGATTCAGATAAGTAGTCTTCCAAATTACAAACTACTACTTCCAAATTATTTATTTAATATTTTTTCTAATTTTCATCTGTGTATTTTGCAAAATTACACAACATAATTTTATTTGTGTGATCTAGAGACACAAGTGGCATTCAGCCATGCAAGGCTGGGCAATAAGAGGTTTGTGGTTGCTTTAGAGTTGATGGAACAATTTGTCTGGAATAATCTCTAGAGATAGGCTCAATAATTAGCAGTATTACTAGACTTTGCACAGAGTAGAAGAGTTCTTGTCCTTTATGGTTGTAAAGGAAAGGAACCATTAACTGGAAAATGGAACTCTTCTCCTGGCTAGTGCAAACTGCTCTCTTCCCTAATTCTCCTACTCTTCAAAAATCTGACTAAGAAAACTGCAGGGACTTGTCCAGGAAATTGGCAGGAGTCAACAATGACTTGAAGGGGTGTATGTGTGCAAATAAGGCCTTAATTTCCCTCACAGTGAAGAATTCCAGCATTTGTCTCCTCCTCTCCGTGTTTCTATTATTTTCATTTTGTCTACTAAGTCTTCCCTTTTGGTTATAGTCAAGTCAAGGATAGCTGATTCTGTGTGCCTTCTTTACCTGAAAATTTTCAAGCCAAGTCATGTGATTTCTTAAAAGGACCATGCTTGGCAGAATTTTCTTCTAATATATATTGGAATAATTCATAGCTCCAATCACAACCATTTTATATCTTTTTAAAAGATCTATTTGCTTTTTTTAAAAAATCTACATGTTCCTTTGGATTGGCAGTGGACAGTTTCCAGCAAATGTTTCATTTTCTAAATTATATAGCAAGAATATGTATTTAAAAACAATGCAGTACTGCTATTGGATTTTAGAGTCACCTTTATCTAAAAGAGATATTATAATAATTTTCCTTGTCTAGAACAATAATTAATCAGAAAAAAAATCTATCTGCTTCTTCTGCTGTATGTTTAGTGAATTTAAGAAATCCCCACTGTTAGTTTTAAAGGCAGACTACAAGTAATCCTCGATTTACAACACAATTGAGAGCCCAAATATCTGTTGCTAAGCAAGATAGTTGTTAAGTGAGTTTTGCCCCATTTTACAACTCTTCTTGCCAAAGTTGTAAAATGACTTGCAGTTGTTAAGTAACATGGGTGCTAAGTGAATCTGGCTTCCCCATTGCTTGTGCTTGTCAGAAGGTTTCAAAAGGTGATCATATGACCCTGGGACACTGCAACTGTCATAAATACATGCCAGTTGCTAAGCATCCAAATTTTGATCATGTGATCATAGGGATACTGCAATAGTTGCATGTGTGAAAATGGTCATAAGTCACTTTTTTCAGCATCGTTGTAACTTCAAATGGTCATATAAGAATGGTTGTAAGTCAAGGACTACCTATAGTATATTTTACTTATTATGATTATAACTACTGTTAGGCAAACACAGCTAATGTTGATATGATTATTAAATGTAATACCTTACCTACATATATTCCAGCTAGAATGTTCCTACAACCATCACTTAATTTTCTTTTGCATTGTTGTAACATTCCCAGAAAGAGCAAACACAATTTTATACACAGAAATAATGCAATACCTGCTATAGCCTTCTTTGGAGAATCAGATAGGCTTGACATCCAAACTTCAGAGCCAAGAAAAGAAGCAGCAGAGAAACAAGAAAAGCAAAAGAGGGATTAGAGATAGAGAGAAGCAGTTTTGTAACCATGCAAATACAGAATAGTTTTAATTCTATTTTTGTTTGAATATATACAGAGAAATTGTCTGCATTAAACTCTCAGCAAGCAAACAATAAAATTTGTTGCTAAAGGAGAACATCAGCTGATACAAAGGTGTTCCCATGGTAGTTTTGCAAACAACAGATGTGTTTATTTTGTATAAGCATTGGACGTTTCTCTTAGTCAGAAGGTTTGTTGTACAACAATGAAATCATTCACATTTGTGGCAATACCTTCAAACCGTCCATTTTTATAAAGTAAAGCCTGGGCGTTTTAGTGTTTTACCACAAGGCCAGACATTAACTCTGTTTTACAACAAGAATGGACACTAGTCCATGAGTTTAGTGAATCATTTCAACCCACTTCATCGTAAGCTAATGCTAGAACTGTCGATTTATACAGCAGTTCTGAAATGATTGAGCTGATTAGAAATAGTAGACTTTTTAAACGATTATTTTGAGATGTGGGAAATATAAAGATTTTTATTTCTATTTACTTAACAAAGAGTCACCTGACAATGAGATGGATGGTATAGGCTCTCAGAACCAAAAAGTCTTTTTAAAAATCATTTTTTTGCAACTTTACCAACAGAACTTGTGATCATCTGAAGATGTATATGACTTTCCAGCTCAATTTATTGATGAAATCTTGCTATCATACAGTAGATAAAATGCCTAAAAATCTATATAGCTATAAGTGCACCATTTATAATCTACATATGGTCCATAAGGACATTTTGATGTGGCTCTGAAAGGACCCCATCAAATCTCTGACTTGTGTCCATGCCAGCTTTTGGGGTGGTGGAACAGCAGTAGAAATAGAAAAAGTAATAATAGCAACTTTTAACTATTACATTAGCACAAGCACATACAGTTTTAAAATTGAGCTGTGAAGGAATCAGATATAAATTCTACAGACATTTCCGGAGACATCAAAGCATAAATCACTTGTAGTAACATAATTCAAAACTAATGGTACACAGAGCCTTTCTGCAAGTGCGAAGCAGGACTCAAGCAGGAACCCATCACTAGAACTTTGCGTAGCAAAAAAAAGAGGGGGGGGAGGGGCTCCATGAGAAGGATTCCCTTTCAGTGCTTCATTTCAGGTGGAACAAAAATATTACAATCCTGTTTTTCAGAATTTCCATCTTCTAAGCAACCAGAAACCTTATTGAAAGGATTGAACATTTCCCCAAGTACATGGGTTTTTTTAAAAAAAAAACACTTTGAACTTCTTTAATTAAGAATTATAGAACTGAAATATTCTATCTAGTGATGGCAAACCTATGACACGTGTCAAATGTCACATCTTTGATGACACGGCAGTGTTTATAAATGTCCAACAACTATTCTCAAAAGGACTCTCCATTCTTGTGAGTGTTTTTTGGAGGCTGTGGCGACTGTGCAAGAATGGGATGTGCTCTCACGCAGCCTCTGGACCATCTGTAAGTCACATGAAAGGGCCAGGCTTTCTGGAGGCATCCTGAACCTCCAAAAATTACATGAGAATGGGAAGGGTTTTCATGAGGTTTTCAGAGGCTGCAGAAGCTGCGGAAGAGCACTCTCTGAAGCAACTTTATGAACGAAGACCTCATCAGACCCAGAGTAGCCTCAGGTAGATTGCAAGGGCCTGCCAATAGAAAAAGACCACTGTGTGAAGATAAGCGGCAGATGGCAGATCCTTGGGAGAACTGGGCTGTGAGGCCAATTGCACCATTCCCTTACAGCATGAGGCAGCTTTTTTGCATGGCAGAAGTGGTGCTAGGGCTGCATGGGGCCGAGATGCAAGATGGTTGTTGTTTAGCATCCATCCCTCCATCCATCTCCTTCACAGAGGAGCTATTTTTCTTGGAAATTATTGGTTTGTTCACAATATCCAGTGTCTTGGTTAAAAGAGAAATTTTTGAATAGACATCTATTCCACCTGGAAAGCTTTGACCATACTCTTATATGTATGTACAAAGGTAGACTTGGAAGCAATTCATGAAGAGCAGTTAAAACACTAAACCCAACAGTACATAATGTGTTGTGCTTTTGGGGTTTATCTGGATAAAGAGAAACCGAGGTGACAATATAATGAAATGAAGCCACAAAATAATTGCAAGCGGTGTGTGTGAGGGGAAATTCAGCACTCCCCAACTACCCCTAACAGAGTTTGTACTACTTCTGCCAAAACAATAATGAAAAAACCAAAAAACTGGCACTGATGAAAAATATCTGGAATAAGAAAATGCCTAAGGCTTAGGCTATATTGGAACCATATGCTCTTGCAGTGGCACAACACGTAGTTTTTAAAATAGTATGCAACTGACCTACTTCAGAAAGAGAATTTGAAAAAGAGAAAAGGAAACTTTTAACCTTGAACTGCATTTTGCAAGAACGGCTGAAGTGTAAACAAGTTTTTCACACAATTGCCATTTAATCAGATTGTCCTGAATGGTAACTGGTTGTAAATTTTTAAATGAAGCATCTTTCTCCTTTTGCACATGCTCCATCAATAGTAACTGAAGCAAAACAATACAAACAGCTCCCAACACAAGGAATTAGGAACTGAGAAGTGAGTACCTGGCAGAGTACATTGTAGATTTCAAATGAAAAGATACATTTGCCTCTGGTAAATTTAGCAGGCCACCTCCCCTCCCCAAACTCATCTGATAGCACTAGACAGAAATAAGAGTTAAGAAATAAGAGTGCTTCTGAAGAGGGAAGACAGCTAGCATATTTCAGCTTTAAACATCTGTTTAGTATTACTTCAAAGGATTTCATTTTTAAAAAATAGCATGACAATCATACATATTCTAATTGTTCTCAACCCCTAAAACAGACATGGGCATCCTGCAGACAGCACTCTGCTTATTTCATTGGAATAGAAAGAACCCAGAAGGAGAAGTGGAAGAATAGTTTCAGAACTTGCTAAAAGTAATTTGTTATTTTCTTAGCAGCCTGCTGGGCAGAAAAGGAAGGGAATACAGATACTACAAGGAAGGAAAGGAGGAGAATGTTGAAATATGCACTGCAATAATATGATACAAATCCTGTGATCTGTGCATTTGCAACACAACTATGAAAAAACTTGGGTTTCTGTTGTAATATCATGAGATATTGAATCACTTTCATATCATTTATTTTTTATTCTGCCTATATTATAGTACTCAAGATAGCGAACATACTTAATATTTCTTTTTTCTCCTATTTTGCAACAATCTTGTGAGATAAGTTGGGCAGAGTGATTGATCCAAAGTTTCCCAATTTGCAGCATCTTGATTACTAGACCAGCACCTTAAATACTAGACCAGTGATGGCTAAAATTTCTGCCATCGCATGCCAAAAGCAAGGGGAGCATGGGGGGTTATGCGCGAGTGCGCCCACACCCATAATTCAATGCCCCCCTGTGCCCTGACCCCCCGCGCATGCATGTGCGACCCCCGTGCTCCCACTTTTGGCACATAATGGTATGGTGGACCCGGTAAGCCCGTTTTCGCCCTCCCCAAGCTCCAGAGGCTTTCTAGGAACCTGGGAAAGGCGAACACAGCCTTCCC
>JANHFK010003545.1:75810-86598 GCA_036250565.1 Sibynophis collaris | reverse complement strand
TTCCAGTGTTGGCTGGGAAATTTGGTGAGTTGAAGTCCATGCCTCTTAAAATTGCAGAAGTTGGGAAGCACCCAGCACCCACCAGGAGAAGGTTTCCTGGTGCAAACACAGTAATGAACCCACTTCCAAGGGAATAAAAGGCATGAACGGTTTTCCCTTTTCTTTAAAAAAAGGGTTCTAGCACTACAAAGTAGTAAAGACAGGAAAGTAAACAGGGCTGAGTTATTTCTAGCAGGTCCACAGACGTGCCACTTTGCTCTGAGGGATCAAAGATGGAACACCTGAGTTGTAGAACATCTACTCATTCTCCAGGATTTCCAGGCAGGTCTGCTCAACTGGTTCCCTTGAAACCCTGCAGAGCAGCTGCCACACTGAGCTCAGTGGATCTTCATAATAGAGGCTGGTGTGGCAAGGAGAGGCGTGGCAAGGCGTCCCTTGATGTGAGTGATGTTGAGTTGGCCACGCCCACCCAGCCACATGACCACCCAGCCACACCTACCCAGCCGGTCCTTAGGATAGAGAACCGGTTGTTAAATTATTTGGATCCCACCACTGGATATCCCTGCTGTAAAATATGTTTGAGGCTACACTTTTATGCTGATTTCTTTTTCATCTTTGGAACTGTATTACTGTTTTCTACATGAGGGCTTGATTGGTTCATTACATTACACTATTATATATGATACCTTATATATACTACACAACACAACACACACACACACACACAGCTCCATGCCTCTTGAAGAAAGCAGGGACTAGTAAGAAACAAAACAGAAGGCTTTGGGAGACCATGATGATCGATTAAAAACATATGACTTCCTCCTGAAAAGGTCATCCAACATTGGGATATGCAACACTGATGTTTACTGCCAGCTTTTTCTTGGAAAGATGAAGCACAAAAATGCAACAGAAGAAAAAGACAATCTTACTTAAGAATTATATCTTCCATCTGGTTTAGTTTTGCTTTGTTTATCCTCTTGGTTTGTACTTTTTACATGCAAAGAGAAATTGATTTTTTTATTAATCTCATGAAAGACAGATCCTACAAAGCAACCTATTTTGCAAAGACATCTTTGTAATTATGGCTTTCATAAGAGTATGCATACATGTGCTTTCCCTAATGCCTCCTGTGGCTTTCTTGAAGAAAGTTTTCATTGAATGTAAATAATGACAAAAAAACTCCAAAAAGCATAATCCTGAAGGACACTGTTTTCTTGATTTTTATTGTTTGAAATATGATTGTTATTTAGTTATACTAAAAAGGTTTGTTATAGTTTAAGTTAGCCTTAAATGAATGCTTCTAATATAAATGGGTTTTTATAACTGCTAGAAATATCTACCGACAAATTTAAACTTCTGAGAAAGTGATTCCTGAAATAGTTGCTAGCTCCTGACTTATTAAATAAATACATGTGGTTGATTTCAGCCTGGATTAACTGTTATGAAAAATAAATATGTGCTTAGATCCCCAAGGAGGGCACCACGGAGTTATTTTTTCACCTAGCTATCATGTTCTTAACTAATTCACTGCCACACTTGACTGTATTTGAATGTATTGCCGTGTTTGACTTTAATCTGCATTGTTAAAAAGTATTTTCTTTGGCATGGTGAATGATTAAAGCTTAAAAGATTGGTTTGAAAGGGTCATTTTAGTAGGTATCACATTTATTTCCCTTCTCATGGCAGAGAGCTTTGCTTCTATTGAGGGGCTGTACAATTAGCCTTAATCCAGCCCCAGGTAATTGGCATATAACACTAAAATCTATTGATTTATGTGTTCACCCAAAAATCTTAACATAAAACCAAACAAGTCATTTACTGCTAGTTGTGCCAAAAGAACTGAAGTTTAAAGTACTTTCATTACTTTTCAAAATGTTTTTGTAATTCAAAGTATGTAGTTTTACATCGCACACAGAAATACTGCTTCTAACAACATCTGACTAGTATTATAAGTATTTGATTGTTGTTAGTTGCGAAGTCATGTCTGACCCATCGAAGTATTTGATTAGACAATATTAAAAAATGTCTCTCTTGTTCATCATTTGAAAAGCAGTTTTTAATGTATCAAGCTTCCTGGTTCTGCAAGAGCCTATTTTTATCTGAAATGACACCATGTCTTGTTTCTAACACACACACACACACACACACACACACACACATACTTTATGAGAAACAGAATTACTACCACTATCTGATATCTCATTGGATGTTGGTAAACAGGACATTTATCCAATCAGCAAGGTTTGCAGCCTTCATTATTATTCTCACATATCTATATAGGCATTTACTTTTCTATGCATCCAAAAATACAATTAGACAAAGGGATGGAGTTTATACTGAAGCACTGCTTTCATCTTTTGCCCCTCTGACACAAGCAGACCCACCTCTGTTCAAGATTTTGGTGTTCTTATCATTTTTGCAAAAAAATAACCACTATTGATACAATTTACAACATTAACAATGGAAATCTTTGTTGATTATAAATAATAAAAATAAAATCCCAAGAGATTGGACATTACTATACCATACATTTTGCATCACAAGTTTTGTGTCCATTTACTGCAATATTCTTTCTTAATCTGCTTTCTTCAATTCAATCACCAATGAAAATTTAGCAAAATAATTTTTGGTCTTAGGCTTTTTTAGACTAAAGATATGAACAGTCTGTAGGCTTCAGATTAATGAAAAAATATGTTTCAAGAAAACAATATCAACAGTAATACATTTCTGGATATAAAGCAACCAGAATTTCTCCATATATGTTCTAATCTAGAAGTATGATTAATATTAATTATGTTTTGGAAAACAAACCAGGATAAGAAGCCACTAGTCTCTTTATTGATCTACTGACCAAAGCCATCCTTTTTTGAAAGAATGACAATATGCACTTTAAAACTGAAGCAGATTCTTCCAATTGCCTCACACCTACATCAGAGAAGGAAGACGTGCAGGATTTTAAAATTCATCAATACTTATTTCATAGTGTAAGACCTGGTATCCTTTCTTTTTCATTTCTGCTGAGGGCTACATTTCCTTAGTAATTGATGGACCCATTTGCTCTTAAATTCAGGCCTACTCCCCTTCTTCTGATTCTCCTGCAGCAAAGGTCAGGTAGACATCTCTACCTAGAGACTGAAACTCTTGCAGAAGATAAGGTTGGTGTGCTGAAACAATCTCCTACTCTGTCTTTTCTGTGGCAATCCAGAGTTATCATCTAAATTAAGAATCACTCATGCATCCATAACAGCACTGGGAGTAAAGAAACATTGGTTAGCACTGATTCCTTTGCTTATTTCTCCTCATCACTTATTGTAAAAGGTCTATGCTGTTAGCTCTAGAGAAAATACTAGAGCCACAAAAGAAAATATTCTTCTCTCTTTGAATGCCTTTAACCTCTTTTTAAATCAATCTCAGTGAACTTTTCAGAACTAATGGCTTATTTGTGCTTAATTGCCTTATCATTAGAATGAACAAACCAACAACCATCCTTGGAGGACAAGAGTGGATATTATCGCTCTGTACGCCTCTCATCACAAATAAGATTTGCAGGCATGTTTTCCAATTGTGGTTTTTGAGGTCCTTTTTTCTCCCTTAGGTTGCCCCAGCATTTTTGTTTCTTTTGGTTGGTTGCACTTTACTTCAATACAGTCATTTCTCTAGCCACTTAAGAAGTGACAAAATAACTCACTGCTTAACTTTTTTTTTTTAAGCACAGAGAAATATAGGTTCACAGAGAAGAAAAAAAGTTTTAAGCGAGCAAATTTAGATTTGCAATTGTGGTAGATCCAAAGACCTGTGCTAACATAAACTATCTCTCTTTTTTTCATTCTTAATACGTTTGGCACATGGATTGCAACTATCATGGAGTTATAACATACTGGTTGTAAATAATAATGTGCTAAAACAGGATTTATTATATAGAAATAGGCTCCAGTGCTAACATTACTAATATTGCTTTGGTTAAATCATGTCAACAAATATTGTATCCCTGAATGTTTCAGATGTTTTTATGTAGCTCATGGATCATCATAAATCACCATAATATAAGAGTATACACACTAGACCGTCAATTGAAAGAACAATACACCACACATAAAATAAATAGATCTACATACTGCCAAAATGCCCACCTAGAGACAACCAATAAGACAGATAATTATAATAAAAAATTGATCAACATAAGACTTTGCAAAAAAAAAACCTATGAAAAATCAAACTCCCCACAAAGATAATTAAACTAGAACTAATTGACAGATGAAAAAAGACGGGAGGTGAAATTACCTATTTGGTTTAAGTTCTAACAAAATTTAAGGCATATAAATAACAAGAACAATATATGGGATTTAAGATTTATCTAGAACAATAAAGATCTCTTGGAAACTTCCAGATGGTATTGGATTCTATCTGTATCTTCAGTGTCATCAATAATCAAGAATGATATAAAATATAGTCCTGAGCTATTATTTCTATTACAGATACTGTGCATATCCCCTTTTCAAGATCAGTCCATCTACCAAATGGACCAGGATTGCTATTTCCAAAATTCCCAACTACAATTCCAACCCATTCAGAAGACGCCAAGTGGAGAAAAGATTTATAGGCTCTATATTGATCCAAAAAAATAGGCTCTTAGGAGCAACTAAAATATGCAGAGAATACCAATTACATTTCTGGAGTTTTTGTTTTTAATATCCAATGCATCCCTGAGCAAGGGCCGATATTCCCCCATGTAAATATTTGAGACACATAAATTACCACCATCCAGAGCTGGATCTTCGCTTCCCTTGTGTATTTTAGTTCAGCATTTCAGGCTCCAAGCTGTCTTCTGGATAGTGATTTAGAATGGAAAAGCTTTTATCTAATTGTAAGACAGGATTTTTGCCAGACACCACTAATGGATGAGACACACAGCAAAGCCGGCTCCCTGGTCATTGCTCTATTTTCTCCCTGTAAAACGGAGGAGTGAGACTATTCTCTGCACAGCTTTGCTGACTTTGCTTTTCACCACATGGTAAATGACCCTCACTTAATGATCTTGGTGGTTTGGGATTTGACATAATTATGTATGATAAGAAGCACATACAGTACTTGCATATAAATTGTTACTGAATGCGCATCAGGTTCTTCTTCTGTATAAGACTCTGAAGTAAAACAAATAGATTAGAGTCCAGCTGTTCTAATTGCATCTAGACAACAAAACAAAGATTGTCCACTGAATAGGTAAGGATTAAGCCTCATCTTTGTTCAATCTGCCTTGAGGACAATTTAGGGTGTCTTTACACTTACAGTTTATTAAAACAGCTCTTCTTTCCACCAGCTTGTAGTATAAATGTCAAAGGCAATCTGTGTAAAAATGAACTCTCCAGATAGACACTATGATAGCATAAGAGAAAGAGAGTTCTTTTTTCCTTCTTATTCACAACATAATTATGCAATATTTGCAAGTCTCATTAAATGCTATTTATTCTAACTGTGGAAAGTTAAGGATTTGATTTTGAAAGGCTATGTTGAAGTGCACAGGAAGATGAAGACAGCATATGTCAGAGGCTTACTTAAACCAGACACATTAAGGATTATGCAGTTCTTTAGAAAAACAAGTATTTGTGCTCCCTGAGCATTTTTAAACAACTTTTTGCAGTCAAATTGAAAGCATTGCATGGTCTTCCTCTCCACATTTTACAGGACTGTTTATTCTTAGAACTGAAAAATGTGCAATTCCTACAACAAAGGCCATATCAGACCAAGGTTCCAGGCCTTTTTAAGGTGAGGGAGGGGGTGAATTAAGACAATTTTCCTAACTACAAAGAATCCTTTTTCAACAGTACAGACTGAATAGACCACTTAATCAACCAGGAAGTGGGATTTTTCTGAATCATTTCTATTTCACAGACGGGCTTAGCAGACAGTAACTCTCTGAAGTTTTAGTTCTTAAAGAAGTGAAAAATGATATTTATGATTGCCCATAGCTTTTTGCCATGTGACTGCAATGGAGAAGGAAACAAAATGGATGCAGTTGAGAGAAATGCCAATTTTGGTGACGTTTCTTGAGGACCTTGTTTTGAAAGTGTGAAAAGATAGATATTCCCTCTGGAAAGTAGTTCTGGTTGGCCGGGGGCATTAGTTTACTTCCTCTTAATTAGGGCTGCTTTTGGATAAAACTAAATCTTCTGCATTAGTTGTTTTAGTTAATTAAGTACCACACAATAATTCCTTCTATCCTAATTACATGTGTTGTGCAAACAGGGCCAATGAATGGCTAACACTGGTTTTAAGACTAAGACTCCATGGTCTTAAACCAACTCAGGAGTAGTTAACTTGTTGATGGTTCTTACACTGTTACCATTCTGTGTATGTGTCCAAGAATGCAGGTCTAGTGGTTAAGGCGCCATGCTAAAAAAGCAGGAAATCATGAGTTCTAATCTCACCCCAGACATAAAAGTCAGCTGGGTGACCTTGAGCCAGTCACTCTCTCTCAGCCCAGATCACCTCACAAAGTTGTTGTTGTGGGGAAAACAGGAAGAGGGAATGTGTTGGATATGTTTGCTGCCTTGAATTTTTAGAAACAATAAAGGTGGGATATAAATAAATTAAATTAAATAAATTAAATAAATAAATAGCAAGAAGACTAAACTTCAGGGGCTGCATCCAATCTACTAGTGGTTTTTGTGAGTATTGCTATCAGGAAGAATACCTATACTTCATCAATGGAGCTTTTTTATCGTCTTCTAAACAAAATAGTCCCCTGGCCTGACACAATTTATATCTAAGGCAGCTTCTGAGTTTGAGCAAACTAGCTCCTCATACTTCTACTCATCGTGTTATCTAATGTCTGATTCTGTTGCTTTTTGTTTGTGTATGGCATAACATCTCCCCATCAGACACCATCTGCATTACTACCTGTGCAAGCTTTTTGAGGAGGTTAACTGAGAAGTAATAGATTGAATCTGCTGTGCTTTGTTATCTTCAGCCTGTAAAACTAATATAATGCCATACTCTATGGCTACAGGTGATGATTAGTACAAGGATATGTATCAGGATGGACTCATATTGGAAATAGATGCATTTGGTTTTCATATACCAACATTCAACTGAGAACTCAAAACTCAAACATGCCAATACTGTGGTGTGATTTTATACAGTGGATCCATGTTGATTCTATGCGTGCATGCTGTCTGGTCTGCAAGAATTCAAAACTGGTAAATGTCTGTTGGAATATAGCCTAGCTGGAGGCTTGTGTTATGGAAGAAATATTGTTTTTCATCTGGCTCTTTTCTTGTGTTTCTTATTCTTCCCTGAGATGGAATGAACTGAAATGTTTTAGTGGCATATTTTCCAGGCTCTATTCAAGTAAGTTACAATAGCTTACTTTGTGAATAACTGGAGGCTGGGAGATAATATATTGCAAAGGGCAGCAGTAAATAAGACAAAAATCTCTTTTTATGATAAAAACTGAAAATGTGGGATGTAAAGGAAATCAAAAGTTTTGTTCACAGCTTACTTTTTTAGATGCATCTGCTGAGATAACCTGAGGCAAGAAACTATCTCTAGAATTAGAATAATGAATATAAGTTAAACAGTGTAAGTCATGAGGTAAAACCTATGCTGTGTAAATGAAAGATGACAGGAAGATACAGGATGATTTTGTTTAAAAGTGGTGTGATATTAGATTCTTGAGACAATAGAATAAATTACCCAAACCTGTAGAAATTGCAGGTTTTCAAGCAGAAGGTAAATATTTCTTTCCTCAACAAGGTTTGGAATTAAACTAGATGATTTGCAAGGATACTTAAGTTCCATATCTCTAAAAAAAAACTTCAATTGCCCTTTAAGGAACAGTTGCATGAAATATGTATCTTGAATACATTCAAATTCTTTCTCTTAGTCATAATTATTCAAATTGCACAATACTGTAAATTAAACTGTTCTGTCTAATATTAATGAAAAAGTATGCACTGCATCTTCCATACTGCAAAGACCTTTAACCAGTGTATCATATCCAATTATTGATGGTTTCAAATTCTAGTCTGCTCTAAGATAAACTGGCATATTTAAGCATAAGGAAGTTGCCACTTATGATTAAGTATGTGCTGTGAAAGGTGGCAGTATATAATTCCCAAACCAAAGTGTTAAAAGTGTTCACATGAGGATACTCAAGACAGATATGAAATGGTTTGGAAATCAGAAAAGCTTTGATCATTGCTAGTTCACAAGAGAAACCATAAAAGGAAATTGATGAACACTGTAATTCTGAATTGCCACATGTCTCACAGATTGTCAGACCAAAAATTATTCCCACAAAAGACGGACTGCAGCCAGCATCAATGAGTCAACTGCAAAGGCATTTGGCATCTAAGGCAATCACCAAGCACACTGATGCCCCCTGCTGGACTCCTTGAACCACGGGGGATAAATGATGGTCAACAACTAGTTTCTATCTTTCATGTTTTGGCCTGATGTTATGTTTCTGAAAGTGTGGCTTCAGTAAGGGATATAAGAGATATATAATGTATCAGCAAGAATAATGGATTGAAAGCAAAATCACAAAAGCATTTCAATGAGCTGTTTGTAAATCAATAAATGGGGGATGTTTCCACAATAAATGCTGGCCTTTTACTCTGTTCTCTTCCCACTTAGTAGAACAAGCCACATCAGTTGTGAATATGCCAATGCAAAAACAGACTTGAATTTTAAATTTGAAAAAGAACAGGGAAACAGAAAGATCCCTTTAAAAGCCTTGACTTAACAAAGAAAAAACAGTCTTTGTTTTGGGTAAATTCAGTCAAATCAGGTGGGGGAAAAAATCTAACAAATGCAGAATAGGTATAGTCAAGAGAGACAAACCCTACCTTGCATTTTCTTCCCAAACTACTCCCTTCCTTTTTTTTATTTTTCTCCACATGGAAGGTATGCCTCAATGAGACAAAGGTATCTTTGATCATCTGATTGCCCCTTTTTGAATATTATTTTCTGAAATGAGCAATATAACTCCACAATACCCTGTTTGAGATGCAGTCACTAGATTTGTCTAGAAAAGGGGTGCCAAACTGGCAGCCCGCCGGCCGGATATGTCACCCACAGGCCATGCCCACCCCAGCTCCACAAAGGCAAAACATGTTGTGATGCATCATGTCACACAATCGAGTTTGACACTCATGGTCTAGAGAATCAAAAAATATGCATTTTGATTTGAAATACATCTTAAACAACATCTGATTTATAGAACTCACAGCAGTCCATGCATAAATGCACGAGATGGCTTGGAAGTGATTTCTATATAAAAAAAAAATTAAGACCCATCTCTTTCAGAAAGTTGATCTGCATTTTCTTCATTCTTCCTAATATGGATGAAATTAACGTTCCAACAAGCTCTCCCTATGTTTGTGGGTGGGTGCTTTTCTAATACAGATAGTCCTCGACTTATAACAATTCGTTTAGTGACCATTTGAAGTTATAAGGGCACTGAAAAAAGTAACATGACCATTTTTCACACTTATGACTGTTGCAGCATCCCTATGGTCATGTGATTTACATTCAGATGTTTGACAAATGGTCCGTTTTTACAACAGTTGGGGTGTCCTGGAGTCGTGATCATTTTTTGCAACCTTCTGACAAGCAAAGTCAATGGAGAAGCCAGATTCACTTGAAAACCATGTTACTAATTTAACAACTACAATGATGTGGCAAGAAAAGTTATAAAATGAGGCACGTAAAGTTGTAAAATGGGACATAACTCACTTAACAAATTTTTCACTTAGCAACATAAATCTTGAAGTCAATTGTGGTTGTAAGTCGAGGACTACCTATGTGGGACAACTATCACAAACCACCATCTACCACCCAGCTCTTAACTAGCATTTCATTCAATCCTGCCTGGAACAGACCTGGAATGAAGTTTTGTTGGCATACTACTCTCACAAGGTTTACTGTCAAGCAATGTTACTAGAATTCACTTCCCAGGTCTTATTAGAATTTTGCTTTCTGTAATGCTGTTCTTATACTATGGTAAACAAAAAAAATGCAGCCTATTGAGAACAGTATTATCTAAACAACCAGATAAATGTGCATAAGTACATATGGATCGATCAATAACAGGATATTGTGTACAGAGAATATGTTTCTTCCTCTACCATGAAGGAAAGTTATTTTTTAAATACTAGAAAATCTCTATCCTGTGACTGGCCATTTTCAAAAAAGAAAGAGTAACTAATGACTTGCTGGTATTCTCTGCATCTAATGGCTACCTTGGACTGAGTAATGACTAACACATGCTGTTCTCTCATGTTCCAAATTAATAAGCATACAAAGAGCACAATGTTGAAATTATTGAGAATCTGCAGATGATGAAGACAATAGAGGAATTGTGGGTACATTGAAAATATTTTGCAAATGGAAAGCCTCATGGTAAAACTTCAAGATGATAGACTCAGTCAACTCTCATTTTGAGCATAGTAGTTTGTAATTCTTGGGACTGGAGCAACAGCATAATGAGGGATTACATAGAAAAGTCAATAATTAATTGATTGAGTGCCATCAAATGATTGTTAATGCATAGTGACAACATACACATATTCACATTTTGCTTGAGGAAAAGCTGGAGAATGCCAAGAAATAAAGAGACCAGATAAAAATGCCTCAAATATTAGTCCACTGTGTTAAGGAAAAAAATAAGTAAATGAGCAGAAGAAACTTAAAACTACAGCAAACTATACATTTTCATCTATCTATCATCTATCTATCTATCTATCTATCTATCTATCTATCTATCTATCTATCTATCTATCTATCTAT
>JANHFK010003545.1:45630-56383 GCA_036250565.1 Sibynophis collaris | reverse complement strand
ATAAGCGCTTGGCTTTATTGCCATGCACTCAAAAGCCCGATTGGGCTTATTATCAGGGGATGTCTTATTTTGGGGGAAACACAGTAGAACAGCAACAGAAATCAACAGAAGCTTACTCTTTAGGAGGGTTTAGATCCTCTGGTCGGCTCTCAAAAAAACGGAAGACTTCATCACATTGTGAGATGTGAGGTGGAAGCTTTACCAGCGCCTGTTGAAAAGAGAGAGAGAAATTAAACATACAAGCAGCCTAAGAATAAAAAAATGATAAACACTGGGGTTACCTTAACTGACACCTGTGGGTAAACCAAACCGAACAAAAGCTTTAATAAACAAATGTTTTAAT
Source organism: Sibynophis collaris (assembly GCA_036250565.1). Classification (NCBI taxonomy): domain Eukaryota; kingdom Metazoa; phylum Chordata; class Lepidosauria; order Squamata; family Sibynophiidae; genus Sibynophis; species Sibynophis collaris. The sequence continues at coordinate 56,040 of JANHFK010003545.1, read as the reverse complement.
CATGTATTGATTTGATTTTGAAAATTAGCCGTATTAATTTTACAATTATGTTTTACATTTTGCATATTTTAACACTGTTGAGCTACTTTATTTAAACAAACAGAAATGCCAGAAAGTAAATTTAAAATTTCAGCTTATTAACATGGTTAACAAGCAAATTTAGTACTGTCCCCATTTTTCACTGCTGCTCATAATAAACATTCTGATACTTTCAGAAGCGTCATTTAATGGTGGGCACTTCAGTTCTATCATCCTAACTAGCAGAAACACTGGCAGGAGATTTTGGGAATTACAGGGTTGCTCCATTTGTGGTGCTTTTAAAAAGGCTGATCAATGACCTATCAATGACCTATCAACATCACAACAAAATCATTCAAACAAGCAAAAGATATTTTTTATATTTCAACAATGAAAACAGTAATCTCATTTGCTTTGTAATTCAAATACTGTCTACTAGAAATATAAGAAATTAAATTGTATGTGTGTGTGTGCGTGTGCACTTTTGAGTCAGTGTTGATTCCTGGCTGCTACTTGGACAAATCCCTATAGGTTTTTTTTAGCAAGATTTCCGAAGTGGTTTGCCATTGAGAGAAAGGGCTGAGAAACTGTGATTGGCCCAAGGCCACCAAGATGGCTTTATGCCTAAAATGAGACTAGAACTTTATTTGAACTTTATTTGTATTCCACTCATTCTTGAAAGGTGCAGAGAAGTTACTCACAGCATATTTTTACTACTTCAACACAACAAACTGTAGCGTGACAAATGGGAAATGTTCTACGAAGCCAAATATCGAAGGCTGATGAAATACACACAGTCATAGCCTATTCCCAATTTTTCATGAGAGAATCTGAAATGGGTCATCAAAATAAAACCTCTACTTCAACCATTAAGTAGAACTAAGTTAAGAAGAAAAAATATTCATACCATACTATTTCCTAGAGCCTTCTTTGATGGTACTCAACAAATTTCCTCTACAAATGAAACATCTTATATTCTTATTTTAATTGGTAATCTAATATGCTATCCCAAACCATTAATAGACTTTGCTACAAAGAAAAGGGTTGATGTAAATTACAACCAAAATCTAAATTGCTTTTTATTTCATGCACAGCAGAAGAGAAAATAAACACACAATATTCATGTTTCAAAGAAAAGGTCAATGAAATGCCAAAGAATATCTGAAAGAAAAGGGCAGCCTTGTCCCTTTGTCATTTTATAAAAGGTTAGATGATCCCTCTAGGACTTAAGCAGACAGAAGGGAATATAGAGGCCTCTAAACCTTTTTAAAAGTTAAAAATCACAGAAATTCAAGGAGTAAACATTTCCATTGGTCTACAGTAATACAATTAAACAGACTAATGGAAATATAAAAATAGGCTGCAGATTGTGGCTCAAAGATTGCAGATTGCCACAGTTGAGTTAGGTACTACATATTCTAAGTAAAGCTACAGAGGAATATGGCGATAATGTTAAAGAAAGGCTACAAATCCTGTCACATAAATGTCAACTTAGAAGGCAGAAAGAAATTGAAGATTACACCAACTTGATTCTGTTTTGACTGAAAAGTTGACAAAGGGAAATTCAGATTGGTTTACAAGTTTCTGCTTTCTTACAGGGTTTTTTTTTAACTTTCCAATCTAGCCAATAACCCTGGAATTCCAAACCATTCCCTCTTTCCAGTACTTCCAGGTACCAATATCCTCACTAGTTTCCAAGATCAGCCAAAGCTGGCTAGGTACTGCCAATTGCCAATAATTCTTTTTAATCTGCTCTAGAAAGAAAAAAGTAGAAAGCAATCTTGTGGGAAAGAAGTCAATTAAATATTCAAAAAACAAATGATGTGTTGTTAAAGACAGTGATCCACCGGTAGCCTGATATAGTTTGTGGAAGTTGCTCTAAGTTTATATGGAAGTCAGTTGCATTCATAATTCATAGTCCATTCATTCCAAAAGATAAATTTAATTCATATATTTTCCAAATATGCATAATATATAAAAAGATCTATTAAAAAATGAAAACATACTGATTTGAATGATAGATATGCTGTGCTGCTAAATGCAGGATGTTAAAGTTTCATTAGTATGTTTTGGTTAGACTGAAATCCAACTGGACAAAAATTCTGGATGATTTAGAAACTGCTGTGATCCTTATTAGTCAGCCCAGTGCATAATTATTCCCAAATATGCAATTGAGTTGAATGAATAAAGAGATTGTAAAAGGGTAAAAAACCAGCAAGTCTTTACCATTGTTCCTTATGTCACAACTTAAAGTAGTAAATTACACTTTCCAATAAAAAGCCAAATGCTTATTAAACTAGTACTCCCAGATAGGTTTCCTCTTTGAACTTTAACTTATACAGCTGTATTGCCAAGTGTACCTAAAAATATTTATCTGGATATCTGGATTCCTTCATATTCATGCTATTTATTCAACTTGCCACATAAGGAGTATCACCAACTTCAATCTAAGAACGTTTGCACCCTCAGATGAGTAACTAGAGGTCAAGAATAGCTTCTGGACGAGGCACAAAATGCACTTAACAAGTAATACATCACAAATCCAAATATTTTTCTCTTGTGATAAAACTCTATGTTATATATGGTCACTTTCACAAGCACTTTCAGATTTAACAGATACATTCCGAAATTCAAACGACTTCATAATTATTTTGCATACTGCATTTTTCAGAAGTTTTGCTGAGAGTTCATTCTAGGATGCTATTTGGTTTAAATGATGACATAATAATAATTTTGAAAAAGAGGCTCCACAAATAAATCAGCGATATAAAACAGATCTACTCCCATAATTTGATTCCAAATATATGAAATACATTTGTTTAATTACTTAGGGATGATAGTTGTGAAATATAAAATTCTTCAGGCAAGCATGAACAGGAGACCTAGTATAAGTCTCTGAGACCTTTGTTGGAAGCATAGATGGTTGACTGAGTTCTGTGAGGTCCTCTAGTTTGATGACACTGGAAAGTTTAAGGACCTCAGAGAAGTCTCTCTCATAAACCTATATATGGTATTTTTAACCAAAATGGTGCTTGATCTGAATTTATTATTTGTTTCATTGGTCTCCAGTTTTTAAATTAATTCTCAAAATCTTTATGTCATCATGGTATGGGATACCATGACTGCTAGGGCACAGAATGTTCCCAAGTTCTCGAGAAGGCACTTAAGATTTTATTTTTTCAACAGGTCATTTGAAGGATGCTGGTGGAAGGAGTGCCTTAGGTAGATGAAATATTGTTTCATTTTCTGTTGCTTTATTTGGTTTTGTCTTGACTAAAGGCCACCCTGAGATTTAGAGAATAAGCAATATATTAAAATGTGTATAAATAAATAAACGCTTTGCATTTTTCGCTGTGTTTTAAGAGGAAGTGTCACTTACCCTGCAGTATTCATCAATTGGCTTTAATCTCTTCACAGCTACATCTCGAATGTGACTTCTTCGGAATAGGATTTTCCCTGGTGACAAAGAAGATACAAAGATTAAATAGGTATCTTGCCAAAAATTGTTTATATCACTGTTATTCTGATTCACATATAGATGGAAATAGTTGATGCATTCTACTTTACATCTAAGTAGTCATAAATGGGTTTTGCTAAATTTACTTATTCTGAAATTTTTAGAGAAGGAAAAGTGCACCATTATTCATATTTATATCACAACAACTATTTCTGTAGTTGTTTTAATAAACATGATATTCAAGCATAACTTTCACTTGTGTATTATGACACACATTTTGAACTAAGAATTGTAATATAGTATTTTGTTTAAGAATACACAGAAATAAACAAACATTCTCACTGATTCATTCATTATTTCCTTCCACTCCACTTCCTATCTTCTAACAAAAGCTATTTGTTTCTTTTCACAGAAATATACATATATATATATATATACATATATACACATACATACATACTCCAGAAATGGATAGTAATCTATAAAAGCTTGTTTAAAAAGCAGACAAACACATTTCTCTGACATCCTTTAAAGAAGGTAACCAAGTTACCTTTAGCTTGCCATGTTTTTCAAATCAACACAAATTCATCCCAAATGGAAGGAAATTTCTTTTAAATTCATTGACAATATTAGCCTAATGGAGTTAGATCTATTTTTGAGTACCGACAGATGCATGTTTGTTTCATTCATTATTTCATTCAATAATACTCCAAATTCAGCCATATTATGAATTCAGCCATCTGCTGAAGAAGACGATGATACAATATTAAAGAAGCACAGTCTTATTAAAATTAGTATGCACAGACACAAAAGGTAATCCAATGTACGTATTCAAAGGTTTATCTAAGATGGAAAAAGCGTGGGAAGTAAAAAGCTGCTAAATTATTAATGGAGACTGATAAATGTGTAATTACAATGTATTTAAAAGGCATTGCTGATTGAGAAGATCGAGCTTATTACTATGGTCATAATCTAATGGTGTCATTTTTATTGTCCTCCATTTGACAGTTATGATTTATTATCCCATTTGTATTAAACTGTTGCTCAGAGTTCAGAATTCTGTACAAGAAATTGTCAATCTGATAACCATCATTATTTTAAAAAGTCTTCATTTGGCTGCTGCAATTAGTTCAGACCTCCTCTTTAGAGGAGGAAAGTGGAAATATTAAAGCACATCCTGAGGATGTAGAAAAGTAGGTTAATAAGATCTTATGTAGGGTTTACCCCAGTCAGACGAAAAGAGAGGAATAAGAAAGAAGGGATAAAAGAGTATATGAGCTAGTAGTAACAGTAGGAAAGATAAACAATTAGGTTCTGGACTTAGTATTTTCAATTAGACATCACACATGCATCTAATAATTTTGCAAACCCTATTAAGTTTTAAATATAATGTATACAACCAATATGATTCATTCAAAGAAGATCTTCATAATAGTTCATGTGCATAGATGATTGGATTTGCATTCAATTCTTTCAAGAATAGCAAGACCAAAGCTACTGTTTACAGATTTCTAGAAAACCAGGAAAATAATATATTTACTGTATACACATTGCCAAAAATAATTACAATGAAGTATATTAGTCTAGCTCCAAGAAAGGAAAAGAGCTCAGCTGGCAGATCTCAAATTGGCTTTCCTTTAAGCCTTCATTAGAGCCATATGATCTACTTCAGCAATAAAAGGAAGGATTTTGTTCCTAACTTTAGAATAGCAAGTACGAAATGATGAATACATGGAACCATAAAAGGCCTTCCCCTTTTAAAGAAAAACTTTTCTCCCTTATCTGTAGCTATTCTTACTATGCTCAGAAGAAATATAAACATAGAATTGGTCTGCAGGACAAGCTTCTCACCAGGAAATTTTTTTGCAAGAATCTAAAAGACAACAAACAGTTAAGTCTCTGTTGCATACAATAAAATTTGCGAAGCATCAATATTAGCAGATTGCTTGAAGCAAGCTGGCCATAATCAAGAGAAAGGCAGCATTGGATAGAAAGTGTTCTTGTGACTAAATAGAAAGTTCATCTCTCTCAATAATCAACAAACTGCAATAATATATACAATTTGTGCCCATAACGATTTCCTAAGGTTCTTAGAAGCGCCCATCACTTTATTGCAACATCACTCTGATTTCTGTCTGAAGCCAAATAAAGCAGAACTCAACAGATAAAAAGACAACACATAATACTAGTAAATAGTGGTAGAATCATATCTATAAGTCAAGAAATTCCTGCTGTCACCTATTTGGCAAGGGCTTATCTGACAGTCAGTTTGAAATGTTGAAATCATACATTGACTGATGAAGCAGATTATTGAGCAGTTACAGACTAAAATACTAGACAGCAATCAAATGTCATCCACAATTTAAAACAAGAATATACTAGAAGAAATAGATTTTAAACTCTACCACAATTAAAATTATATTCTGTATTCTACACATCTGCAAACTGGCACCAAATTTAAAACTCATCAGGGCATCCAAGAATATTCCTAATCAGTGATCATGTGATATGTCATCCATAAAAAACATTGCAAGATCTTAAATTTGAGAAATGATTCCAAAAGGCTTACAGATCTGCTCAAACTTCTTCATTTCAGTCTTGATGCATCTTAGAGAGCACAATTAAATAGAAGTACATATGTTTTGAACTGTGCATTTCATGAGGAAAATGAGTAGATGCTGTTCGATCCTTTCATTCATGCTGGCCTCTCAGTAGCAACATTTGAACCAGCATTCTGGTATGATCCAGCAAGGCTGTTCTTATTATTTTATTGCAGAAGGTCTCAAATTCAATTCTTTCTACAACAAAGCCCTGTTTTAGTCTGTGCAGAACTGCAGAAAGTAAAAATAGGCATTACAGATGAACTAAACAGCTGCCTGCCTGCCCTATGTGAAAGATGGCAGGAGATACAATTCAGCATCTGTAGAACCCCAGGTTACCTACCCATGAGACAAAAATTGAAATATAAGAATCAATTGCAGAAAGTCATGCATCTGGTAGCACTGTTTCCAACTGACATATTTTATTGAAAGGCCTAAACTTTTGTGAGTTGCAACTTTGTTTTTTAATAAAATTCATTACCTGTAGTCCTCAACTTACAACAGTTCATTTAGTGACCATTCAAAGTTACAACAGCACTGAAAAAAGTGACTTATGAGTATGGCCAATTTTCACTCTTGTTCCAGCAACCCATGGTTATGCGATTTACATTTGGATGCTTGACAACTGATTCACATTTATAATAGTTGCAATGTCCTGGAGTCATGTGATCACATTATCTCCTCTTGTGACCTTCTAACAAGCAAAGTCAATGGGGAAACCAGATTCACTTAACAAATGTGTTACTAATTTAAGAACTGGAGTGATTCGCTTAACAAATATGGCAAGAAAAGTCATAAAATGGGTCAAAATTCACTTACCAAATTTCTCACTTAGCAACATAAATTTTGGGCTCAATTGTGCTCGTAAGATGAAGACTACCTGTAGTTGAAAAAGGTGCTACAGATTCCTTTTGATTTTTTACCACCATAGATGAACACATCTTACTGGCTCTTCAAGAACAACTAACGACTCTTTTAATGTAAGGCAAAATAAGCATAACTTGGATGTCAGGTTTTCATTCATTGACACTTTAGCTTATAACAGGGAACCTGTTATAACTGCAAATGTTCATATCAGAAGAAACACGATCATGCCATACTGAACAATCACATTCTCCAACCAAAGCAAAAGCACTTAGACATTTTCTCAGGGATTGCTTTTCTACCTAATACTTCATTGTGTCTTATACAGAAATCTGATCCTTCCAAAATGTATTCCTCTTCATCTTTGCTCTACAATTTTGTGATTAAAAAAAAACTTTACAAGAAGGCAAGGTTTAGGTAAAATGAAATAAACCTCGGAGGAAAGATATAAATTGACAAATGTGGTTTTGGATCTTGAGTAATTGCACATGAATCTACAATTGTGAAAGAAGCCAAACTGGTTAGGCTGCTACAAAAACACTGGCCCAAACAAGCTGAGCCTTCTTTCTAAGCACAGCAAAAAGAAGCAATACTGCTTGCCTTTGTTCCCAGGTGCTGCTGTGCTCTGCAGAGCTGGCTATCGTTTATAACATTCTGACACCAGGAATCTTACTTACCTCTCAAAGGGTGGTAGACTTATGGTCTCCAGTTCCCACCTGATGCTGGATAGATGCCATCATCTTTACAAGCCCATGGCCTAAAGACATTGAAAGATCCATTGAGCTCCCACCCCATACTTGCACCTGAATGTCACGTGGACTATACAGACTGGACGTACTTTCTGAAATCTTCATCTCCTAAATAGGCAGAGACTTGTTCTTAGAAGCAGGATTCGATCCCATGCAACATCAGACAAATATTTCAAAGAAATCCATAATTTTAGCACACTGCTAATTGGTGTGTAAGGGACTGATTGTTTTCTCTCTAGTAGCAAGCTCAATCAGATGGTGATTCATTTTTTTAGCTTTAATTTTTAAATGGATGAAAGGAATGGTGCAAACAGGAAATGGTGTAGCCTACAGAATCCCTGTGATTTTTATTTTACTTCTCAGGAGAACTTTATAGCTGGAAATTTTAGTGATGCCCAGTATCTTGTTTCCCACATTTTACGTCAATCTGCTCAATTCACATAAAGAAGATAATAGTCATTATGTCATTGTACGAGCACCATTCTCAAACTAATATCCCTGTCTTTTTTTAACTTTAGGATAATTAATCTTATTTGCTTCATGCCATTTTACCTTGTACTGCTATTTCCCCCCCAAACAATACATTTTGCACATCATCCAAAGTTTTTATGAGTTTGGTATTGAGTACTGGATGTACTCAAATGCTTCTGTTAATTCCTAAGCAAGGTATAACTTGCATAGAAAAGATCAGGTTCAATCCCTGATAAGAGAGTTCAGGATAGCAAAATAATAAAAATCCTTCAAGAAAATCCCTGGAAAGCCACAACCAGTTATACTAAAAGTGGAAATTACAGCGCAACAGTCTAGTTTTACTCTATGCCAACATAATTTATATTGAGTAAAATCATCTAACAAGACTTCATCAAATCAAAAACAGTAGATTACGAGACTTGATCCCAACAAAAAGCACTAATCTTTATCAAAATCTCTGCTATTATACTACTGACTCCCATAGTATGTTTTAAGGTCGAAGGCAGGCAGAAGTATTTAAGTAATGTTGGCTAATTTTGAAAAGGTAAGCAGAGTCAGAACTAATTTGTATTTGAGGTCTCAGTACTGTTGCAGGCAAGAAAAACATGAACCAAGACAATCAACGGACTCAACTTACTCCACCAAATTAATAAGTAACAATGGAACTGCCAACTATTATTCCACAAGGATATTGTGGAAGCGAGTCACCTTACTATTACTGTCTTTTCATCCCTAAACAAATAAATACTATGTATGTACCGTTGGCATCTACTGTTGGCATGTCTCTGTGTTTGTATTTTCAGGGCTACATCTATCTCTAAATACATCATTTCTGAACTTTTTTCAGAATAAAGCCCAGTGAAGGATTGCAAAGAACTCCTGCACTATCACTTTTATATGATCGCTGAGTCCACACACCAACCAGATATTTTAGAAACCACAACCTGAGTTTTGGATTAGTGAAACCTATCTTATTAGTTTACAAACGTCATATCTTGAGAACTAAAATAATAGAATTCCATATACATTATAGATATAAAAGTGCACACTGAAAAATTAACAGAAAATAAACTTTTTTTTTAAAAAAAAAGAAGGCATTAATGTACAACGAGACTCTATTTTCCATTCAGAATAATAGCTATGATTCCACAAGATTGCTACCCAAAAATACAACAAGCTCAATACCTCAGACAAAACAAGGTCATATTTGTGTCAGTCATGCAGAACAAAAAGAAGAAGAAAAGCTGTTAATAAAATTATCTTCTTGCTGCTATTTCAGGAGGCACAGATGGACTGTAATGGGATATCTTCTACTATAATATACATGTACATGTGTCCCAGACAATTTTCAAAAAGGAATAGTGATCACATCCTGCCCATTTAGACAAAATCCCCATACAGCTTTACTGAGAAACAGTTTTGAACATTTGGCAAGTATTCACCTTATTGCCTTCAGTTTCCATGTAAGAACACCATTAACATTCTTATATGAAGCCGTATTTATTTATCTATTATGGATTTATATTGCCGCCTATTCGCCCATGGCGACTCAAGGCGGCTTACAAAATATAAAAGAACCACGTTTAAAAACAATAAACCTCATTAAAAAATCAAATAAATTAATTAATATAATAAAATCATCCCTGACCCGCCCACACCTCCTGCCCTAGCGACAGCCAATCATACGAGCCATTTAATGGGCTCCATCCCGCTCTGGGTTCCCCAGGCTCGCTGGCAGAACCAGGTCTTCAGCACCTTCTGGAAGAATATTAGAGTGGGGGCCGTTCTAATTTCTGGAGGAATGATGTACCAAAGAGAGGGAGCCACCACAGAAAAGGCCCTTCTTCTGCGTCCCACCTCGGGGATGGGACCCGCAACATTCCCTGCCTCCCCACTCTGATGGGTCAGGTAGGTGTGACCGGCAAGAGACGGTCCCTCAGATAACCTGGTCCCAAGTCATGAAGGGCTTTCAAGGTGACAACCAGCACCTTGAATTGCACCCGGAAGCAAATCGGCAGCCAATGCAGCTCCCGCTTGAAGCATTCAAGGTGGCCAACAGTCTAAAATAAAAATAACCAGACAATTAAAACCAAATGAGAAGAGTTAACACCATTAGTCACACATTCTGTCTGAAGAGAAAGATCTCTAGGCTTAGACAATTTAGAATTACACCTCCTTCGATATGACCTAAGTGTAGCTCATAAAATTATCTGCTATAATGTCCTATCTGTCAACGACGTCTTCAGCTTCT